>JAWDGP010001473.1:705000-862500 GCA_033675545.1 Elysia crispata
TGTGTGCTCAAGAATAAACAAGGCTGGGCTGAGGTTGTCTGCTTCAGGAGTGCCGATGTTGTTTATAAAATAATTATCTCTTTTTATAGTTCTGTTGATTTTAGAGCGAAAATTATCCTCGTCATCCTTAGGAAGAACACTATATTTCTGATTTCGCCCTCTTTGCTGATATTTCTTGTTTGTTTTTGTTTTGTTTTTTTTTGTTGTTTTTTGTTTTGTTTTGGTTTTTTTTTTTGTTTTGTTTTAGCATGGAATGTCCAGTTACTACCATGTCTCTTAATTCGCGATTGTTTGTGTGCCTGGAATTAAGATGCGTCTATGCAATATATGAGGTGCTTCGGTCATCAAGGCAAAAAACAGCTTTGGTTTTGTTATAATTATATTTACACGCTCTTTATTTTCTGTCTAGAGCTGTTCTTTATAGAGGTTGAGTAGTCATGCCACTAAACTTTTAGAAAAATGCGCGGCATCGTTTTAATAATGCTCTCAGCTAGACCTAAACCTTTACTGTAAATGTCAGGCCCACTTTCAACATTGCCTAATGTGAACATTGAACGAAAGAATTGCTTTATGATATTTATTGTCATCTTTATTTGCATGAAGCACCAATGAATTATGTCATCTATAGCTTGCAATTTGTTTGAGTAATTACTAAAATATCAGTTTGATTGATGCACAAAGCTTTTAAGACATTTTGTGCATTTTAAATTAAAAAAGCTATATCAAATGAGTTATCAAATGTCAATAATTCATCTCCTCGGAAAAATTACTCAATAACAATATTGTACAGACTGGCTCTTATTGCTTAGAACCAACAATGGCATAGTACTTTTCCCCCCAATTACTCTAGAATAGCCAGGCTTTGATTTTTTAATGTTTTCATTCCCCTTCCTTAAATTCGAAGCAAACGTGTACCTGAGGGTTTGCTCTCCCATCCTATTCCAACAACTTTGTTGATCTTTTGCTGCCAACCACGACCAGAAAAATAAGGTCTTAAAACATTTTGTGATGAAACAGTTTTGAGACAATAAGATGAAACTGGATGAATCTTTCTTCAGGTCCTGGAAAACCTGGACTTCGTAGAGCTAAAGGAGAAAGCCAGAGATGGCTTGGATTTGGTGGTCAAGTACGACACTTTCAGGTATGACCCGCCAGAAAACGGTTGTAAACAACAGAATGTGGTGACAACAGGCAGCATTATGACTTAAAACTGTTTAGGAAAGAGAAAATGCGTTATGTTTGATTCATGAGTCTCTTCAAAGAAGAATTTTTGAGGAAGGGCGTGTCGAGACTCCAGCTCTATATTTTTTTCCTCTTTGAAGGAAAAGCGTGTGTGTTAAATGACTAGCCCCATGGAGCAAAGTTTTTATAAAGTCTTTTTGATAATGTTTGTCTTCAATTTTTCTAACGAAAAGCGAGAAATACTACTTTCATGCAAAGATTTGGTTTGGTCTAAATGAAGTATTGACATCCCTATTTCCTATTAAAGTTCTTTTGAGTATAGTGGCAGAATTTTGCCAAATAATTGGATATGTCTATCGTTTTGTTTTATTTCAAATAAATTTAGAATGAAAGGGTCAAAGACAACAAAACGGCCGTACTCTTGTTCCTCTAGTATCTACAGTTTCTTTGCGCTATAATTTCAGACAAATCTCTTCTTCTTGTGATGGCATGTGTTAATATTATCAATGGCCTTCTGAGTATGATCATTATCTTTGTCACTGTAATCCTTAAGACTGCCCATTTTTTCCACTGGTATTCAAGGTGGTATGGCGGCCTGGGATTGGCTGGCCTAGCTTTCCTGGTCAACATCCTCATGCTTCTCGCAGTCTGTTGCGGTATCCTTGGAGGAAACGCAGACGTCGCCCCGAGTGAGAGAAGCAAGCTCTCTAACAGTGGTGGAAACTTGTTACTGGCGTACGTACCAACATGTTAACTGTTCAGTAGATAAAATAGGGCTTAAGACCGTTTGAGGCAAATGGATTTAAGCGGAGAATATAAAACTCATACACATTGTCAATAGTCCTTAAATCTTAAAGGAGAGAAGTATGCGGTTCTATTTATTCTTTAGTTAAAGAGGAAATTAGTTTGCTTCAAAAATCTTTCAATTGATATTGCCTTTTATCTCTTTTACTATCATGCAGAATAGAAATTGCCATAACCATCAAAGTGAACATTAGAAGTCCTTGCACCCCCCCCCCCCCCCGTTTTTCCCCGTTAATTAAAGTAATTAATTCTATTTTAGTATAAAGAAAAGCTTGGAAAGATTGAGAACTTTGTTATAGTAACAAAAACAATAGCTTATTCACAACGCTGATCTAAAGCAATTGTGTCAAACGATAATTTGACATAGTGAAGAGGCCCTCTGAGGAGAGCTAGGGGAAGGGGGATAGATGAGACCATGAATATTCTCCTCACGTTATCAGCTGTCTCCACGCTCTTCCCCAGAGGCTCTTTCTTCGCGTTTGTGACCGCCTGGCTCCTCATGCTGCTCACAACGCCGGTTTTCATGGTCGCCGCGCCAGCAGACACTTTCGGCTGCGGGCTTGTCAGAGATGTCGGCACACTGGACCAGGTTGGTGGAGATAAATGCAATTAGAAAGATGAAATTTGAGAAATATTGTCGTAATTGATTGCTCCTCATATTGAATCCAAGTAAGAGACTATGTGTATTCTCGAATACGTTATTGGTTCTACATTTAGTATATTTTGTTTTGCTCTTCTAATTAACAGCGTTGTGGCAAGCGCTTACAGTCTAACATTTAAGGGTTGAGCTCTCTATAAGAGTGATTAATTTATTTTTACTATTATTATTATTATTATTAGTAGTAGTAGTAGTAGTAGTAGTAGTAGTAGTAGTAGTAGTAGTAGTAGTAGTAGTAGTAGTAGTAGTAGTAGTAGTAGTAGTAGTAGTAGTAGTAGTAGTAGTAGTAGTAGTAGTAGTAGTAGTAGTAGTAGTAGTAGTAGTAGTAGTAATAATAATAATAATTATTATTATTATTATTATTATTATTATTATTATTATTATTATTATTATTATTATTATTATTATTATTATTATTATTATTATCACCAGCCTCTTGCCTAAAAAGAACATATGCGTTTTCTTCTAGTGTGTAATTATTGAATGCTTACTCTATCTGCTTTATATATATATATATATATATATATATATATATATATATATATATATATATATATATATATATATATATATAGAGAGAGAGAGAGAGAGAGAGAGAGAGAGAGAGAGAGAGAGAGAGAGATTTTTTTTTTTTTTTTTTTTTTTTTTTTTGGGTGGGGGAGGAAGGAGGTGGGCACAAGTTTGAGATCAAAATGCTCTGTCTACTAGCATCAATTCGTTTAAAGGTGACATTGATTCGAGTGAAAATGATGAAAACATTGGGTCAACTCAGATTAGACATAGCAAAAAATGAGAAGAGACGCAGCTGATATATAGTTACACTGAGTACACTGACAGACAAGATAAACAAAATAGAGTAAGAAGTAACATACAATGCCAGTTTAAAGAAGATGCTGTATCACTCTTAAAATTGATTATATATAAAATAATACATTTTTATCAGCTGGGAGAGATAATCAGATTTCTCCAAGGAGACGGGTATTGAACATTTGTGTTCTTTGAGATAGTATGAAACTGAGGAACTATTAAGGTGTTTTCTTTTTTACAATTCAGTTTTCCAATATCGAACTCATTAAAATGATCTTGAGGAGGAAAAGAGGCAGTAAATGAGAAAAAAAAAACCATGATGGGTCAAGTATAACCTACTTTTTAACACTTTAATAATAAGAAAAACAACCGAGGGCAGAGGAGGGAGAGATAAGGAGAAAAAAGATGGAAATGGGGATTGGAAGGTTAGGACAAATGAATAAAGCGTAATTTAGATAAGACAAACTTGTTTTTTATCACTTTCTTCTTTTACTAAATTTTTCCACCGGAGTTCTAGGTTGTTGAACTTAAAAGCTCACTATTTCACCGTTTTAAATGATAAAAGCTATTGGAGTAAAGCCACAGCCTTCTTCTCCTTCCTATGCAGCTGATAAACCAGTTCAATAGTTATGACGGCCGAGGAACATGGCTGGGCAAACAGGTCTTCCCTGATCAAGATGTGAATCTGAAGCTTGCCGAGTTCATGAGGTACAGAACATCATTTTCCGATAAAGGCGATTGAGTTGTCTCGATAAATAAGACAATCTGCCTACAATTACAGTGAATTGTGAAGATCGTATGAGAAGATACACCGTGTTTAACATTTCTGCTCAACCTGAACATTTTTACTATGAAGAAAATGTTATTTCTCACCTATGCAACGTTGAACTCTATACTTGTTGACGAGCGTCAAAAGATGACATTGCAGTTAAAGTGTAAAATTTACAACTGGCAAATGATAGTAAGAATTTTTCCACGATTTCTTATATTTTTTTACTTCTTAAACGTCATGATATGATTGCGCTGATGATCTTGCACCTTAGTATCGCAGTGTTGAGATAAATATTATGTTTACGAGAACTTTTTCCTGTTTTGTTTTGTTTGTTTCTGCCAGAGTGTGCTCAGATGGTGGAACACTTTACACCGCTCTTCAGGCCGATTCCCTGGATCTGGGTCAACCTTCAAACTTTAATACGGTTATTTACAATAGAAAATTAATTATTTCATTCAAAAGTTTCCAAATATCGACAGTGACACAAAATATTTCTTCGTGCCATTGATAGACAGCAGCAGTCAATCTTTCAAAGGCACCGTTTTCATTTCATGGCAAGGAGAAAAACAGCATAAAGTAAAACGATAACAAAACAAAAAAAAACGCTAGCTTTGTCTCTTCTTATAATGTCAAAAACTAGAAAAGTAAACCGTTGGACATGGCGAGATAACTTTAAATTAAATGGAAAAAATAGACCTTATGACTATTCATAATGTGCCCTAACATTGTAAAAAAACAACAATGAAAACTTTCATGGTCATTTTGCTTTTTGCCAAGATGCTCTCGCACATATTGCTCTTCTATAAGAATCAGAGTCAGAACTAGAAACCATAGAACTTCAGTCTCATTAAGTTTCATATAAAACCTAGGCAACTTATAAGACGGAGGCAAACGCATTTTACGCACACAACTTTTTAGTGATGCAACTTTACAAAAATTATCGAGAATTCAAACCTAAGCTGAAAAAGAATAGTTTCTTAAAATAGATATACGACGCATTGTCATCATCTTCTTGGAAGTAGTCAAGCAGTCAAATATTTAAGAAGCAACTTAACGTGTGGTTCATTAAAAGTCTTGTCTAAAGCATGAACACGTAAGATATAAAAAAAAAATAGAAAGAAATTTAACACGCTTAGATAGAACACTCATGTTTAATAATGATTGGAGGCGTTCTATAAACTTATTTTAGAGCTTAGAACCAGAGCAAGGTGAAATTGCCCTCTCCCAATGTTAGTTCTTGCATAACGTTCTTTTCCCTGGATTAATACCTACTGACATCAGTCAATATTGAAAGCTGATATGTCTGATCGAAGTGAGCTATTATTTCAATAAAACCGTCATAATAATGAAAATTCTGAGTATCTTCTGCATGTGATTTCTTACTAAATGTAAAGCTACTCTTGTGTAACAAAACACCAAACTTTGTATTTTCTAGACTTTGAACATCGATGGAGAGTTTGCAAAGTTAAAAGTGGACTTTGATGGAACCACTATGACGTACACTGAACTGAAGAGTTTTCTTCAGTTCATGGCGACATTTCAAAATCTGCCAGTGCTCGATGTAGCGGTAAGAATATTGACTTCATACTGGCACTTAAACTGACTCTGCAAAAGTTCTTTCTATTTAACCTAGTTGTGTTTACATATAAAGGCTTTTTTAATTTTGAAAGAAGATATAAATTTATCTTGTTCAGAGTCATTTTCATCGGGGAGAAAAGGAGTTTTTGAGAGAAAACGAACTTTTAAATACGATGCTTTTAGTAATTAGAAATCATAATTTTTTTTTCAATTCGAGTCTGTTCTTTTTAAATCCTCTAATAAAAAATAAATATGTTTTTTATTTATCTTCTTTATAATATCTTCAGTTGTCTATGAGCGTGAGCCTTACTTACCATTGAATCCAATTTTGTTCTTTATTTTCAATTTTATTTTGCTTTGTCCTTGTTTTTCTTTTCTTTGTTGCGGACAGAAATTCTAATCTAAGCTGGTTTCTATTCTTCAGATTGCAAGCAGCGCTCCAGTGTTGACACAGAACTTCATCGACTTCCTTTCGCAAAGCATTAAAGACAATGGCGATACCAATGTAAATAAATACTATAACCAGCTAAACCTAATCTCCTAGTGTGCACTTTAACTGAAATTCGGTAAAATCTCACTATATAGCTCTGTAAACTCTCTCTCTCTCTCTCTCTCTCTCTCTCTCTCTCTCTCTCTCTCTCTCTCTCTCTCTCTCTCTCTCTCTCTCTCTCAATCTATCTCTCTATCTCTATCTCTCTCTCTTTGTCTCTTTTTCTGTCTGTCTGTCTGTCTGTCTGTCTGTCTGTCTGTCTGTCTCTCTCTCTCTCTCTCTCTCTCAATCTATCTCTCTATCTCTATCTTTCTCTCTTTGTCTCTTTTTCTGCCTGTCTGTCTGTCTTCTGTCTCTCTGTCTGTCTGTCTGTCTGTCTGTCTGTCTGTCTCTCTCTCTCTCTCTCTCTCTCTCTCTCTCTCTCTCTCTCTCTCTCTCTCTCTCTCTCTCTCTCTCTCTCTCTCTCTCTCTCTTAGACTCTTTCTCCTTCTTCCCACACCATAAGGTGTTGAAGCTAGACCAAAAATATGTATTATAAAGGATTTTTTTAAACGTATAATCTAATTGTTTTAATTTGAAAAATAATACTCCAAAGTTTGGTCTCGTGAAGGACAACAGGTACAACTTTTGTAGCAAAGCGTACGGGCAAAATGTCTTATTATTATAATAAGTTTTTATCCCATGTTTACTAGAGACGAATATAAATCTAAGGAGGAAGAATGAGGTATTAACTTGTAAAAAATTATCCCGATTGTCATAACATACGTGAAATGTCTTTGAATATTGATTTTAAATAATGTTTTTAACCTGGTTGTTTTTTTTTCAATAATACTGTATTATTTTCTCCTTTCCGTGGATTCTATATGATTATATTGTATTCTTTTTATATTCCGGAATGTAATGTATGAGCCATAATTGAAAAAATTTTATCAAATAGTTTTCCTATGTCTCTCACTTTCTGTGTGTGTGTGTGTGTGTGTCTCTCTCTCTCTCTCTCTCTCTCTCTCTCTCTCTCTTCTAGTATCTTTCTTTCTTTCCTTCTCTTCCCCTCTCTAATTTCTTCTTTTTTTCCAACCATCCTCACTTCTCCCTCACTCTCTCCTCACCGTACCTTCCAACAATCCTTTCATCTTCATTTTTTTTCTTTTACCTGTAGCACTCTTATTTCGATCCTCTTTTCATTTCTTGTCTTCTTCCATCTCGTTATTTCTGTCTCCTTCTTGCCTTAAATTCTATCTTTCTCTTTGCTCAACTTGTTTTATTGTACTTGTTTACATGATTATTGTTGATGTTTTTGTTCAATCTTTTTTTTTTTTTTTTTTTTTGCATTTTTTGTTCAAATCTAGAACATCCTGAATCCATTGTTGAAAGAAGCGAAAAAATTTAAACCAAAGACATCAGTGATCGACCCAGTAGTGGTATGTCCCAAAATTTCTATTAACATTTAGATCCTGTAGTTTGCAATTAAAAAGTTTTGCCTAATGTTAGGCTTCCCAGCATTATTTCTGTGCGAAAAATGTTTATAATTAATTACCATTGTTCATATGCACGATAGATATCATGACAAATATTTTGAGACAGACCAAAATGATCGAGAAAAACATTTAAAATCATAAAAAATAATTAAAAAAAGAAAGTTTTAGCCTTTATCCTTTTAATCTATACTACTCATACAAGTATAACGAATATAAACTTAAGAATATGCCAGCTTTTATCATTGTTCATCTGCATAAAATGTCGTTTTTATTTCACAGGATGAAATGTGGTCGATCTCGACAAAACTGAAAAAGATAACGAGTCCAGACTCTGGAATGGTAAGACCATCAAGATCAATAAAACAATGATTTAAATGGATAGTGGATGATATGTTTCTTCTAACTGGACTTTTAATGGCCGATAGTTTTTGTTGTTGTTGTTGTTTTTTAATCAACGCATCTTCTGCTGCAGTTTTGCCTTTTTTGCGTTTTTGAAACCGTTAAAGCTATAGGAGTTAAGGTATTTCATGTATAGCATTTCTTTTAGAACAAAATAATATATAAATAAGCAAATAAATATAAGGTTATGAATCCAAAGGACGCTAGAGATGCCTTACAATTTATATTTAATTTCAGTTCAACATTGCGTGGAGTTTGTTTATTTTTTTTAAACACAATTTTTGATACTTACTTCCCAAAACAGTGGAAACAAAATGTGCGTTTTATAATGTTTTCTTTATTTCTGATAAAATAATTGTCAACGAAAATATTAAAGTCATGAATCGCGCGAATTTTTCTATTTAAAGCGTGGTTTACTGTGTGTCAGTGTGTTGCCATTTTACCAGTTGACAAGAGCCAAACTAGACCATCGTCATTATTAACAGAAAAGACTTCGCTGTAATACTTCAAATATCAAACAGCATCACAAAAACAATAAATATCTCGCTCAACCTCACTAGAAGGGATCCACCTTTCTAAGACAAACCTCTTCTTTTACTTTTACAAGAACTAAATCAAGATAAAGTTTTGTTCATTGTATCACATGCTTCTCATAGACGCTGTTTCAAAGGTCAGAGAAATTACAGAATGAACTTACCAAGGCGGGTGAAGATTTATCAGATACTACAAGAGATGCATTTAAAAAGGTATGACGAGTACAGTAGACAGGTCTATATGTATAAAGTTCTTAAGCTCTTATTTAAATTCTAATCAGCATATAAACCAATCTTTACTTACTACTACATGAATTATCATCACATTATGAATATCATTATCATTGTTATTGTTGTTGTTGCTGCTTTGGTTGTTATTATGATTATTATTATTACTACTACTACTACTACTACTACTACTACTACTACTACTACTACTACTACTACTACTACTACTACTACTACTACTACTACTACTACTACTACTACTACTACTACTACTACTACTACTACTACTACTACTACTACTACTACTACTACTACTACTACTACCACTACTACTACTACTACTACTACTACTACTACTACTACTACTACTACTACTACTACTATTATTATTATTATTATCATCATTATTATTATTATTATTATTATTATTATTATTATTATTATTATTATTATTATTATTATTATTATTATTATTATTATTATTATCATTATTGTTGTTGTTGTTGTAGTTACAGTTGCTATCCCTAACAGAGGCGCCAGTAGAAGTAGAAGTTGCTGCTACTTTCAACACTGCAATTGTCTATTTCTATTATGCTTTGAGAGATTAACAAATGTTACAAAATGCTTCCATCAGTTATATGTATATCCTTGCAGCACTTGGTTTGTTTTGTTAGGACCCAGATATTTTACCACTACCTTCTTCAAGAGATGTTCTAACATCAGGTAAAATCGTTTGTTCTAAAAAGTTGTTTATTACCTTTCTTTCCTTCCATTCAGGCAACCAAAGAGTTTGCGAATCGAATGAAACACATTTTACACCAGAGTGCGAAGGGCCTGAAAAAAACAGTAAGTAAATACGAGTCTAATTATTTCAGTCTGCTCTAGAATTTCTTTAAATACCTACTTTGACTGATTTTCTATCATGCTTAATTCTATCCTCCATGGTCTATTTTCTTCCTATAAATGTATTGCGGACAGCTCAATTGGTCTAGGTATGTTAAAAATATCTCTAATTATTTGAAAACATTTTGAAAACTCCATTATTCCTTCGGAATGTTCTCAGTGTTTCTAAAGCCATGACATTTCAAGTTCTTTTGAACATTTCTTTATGTTGTCCTTATGCTTTAGAATGTCTCTTGTTTTACACTAGAGTATGATTTATAATTCAAAGGTCTGCCTTTTCTTCCACTCATTTAACCACTCATTCTTTAAACTTAAAGAACCCATGTTCGGTGTAGGTTAAAAGGTTTCGCCGGGAAAAAGACGGTGTGAGATTTGATCGAAAAATAAACAATTCTAGAAAACCTCAATAAAGTTTTTTATATAAATCTTGATTCTTATAACAAGAGAAAATGGTGTTTCGCAGGTCTGGCATCCTATCATGAATGAACTTTTAGTGGGCTCTAGCTAGAGATTATAATATTATGCTCGGTGCGCGCAACTAAACTGTTTAAACCATTGTATCAGAATGACTGGGGCTTTGTAAAATCTCAAAGCAAGCTGCGGCCGAAATGGCACGAATGTCTGGAAACAGATTGATGCTTAGTTTAAAGTTGACATCTGTACAGGATCACTGATTTTTTTTTTACCACTCTATTTTCTATTATTTTCAAGTCGTAAAATACGTTTATACATTACCATCATGTGCAAACTATATGAAGCTTAGACAACCAGGTATTATTTCTTTTGACAAAGTCGAATTTATCGATTTAATATATAACCGAAAAAAACTTTTAATAAAGGCAAGCCCAAAGGTCCCTGCATTAAAGAAGCAAGTAGACAATCATTATACACTTTCTCAGCTATCAAGATGGCTGTGTTCTTAAAAAAAATTGACGATTTTTTTTTTATTTTGCACTGCCTTTTTAATACGTTCCTTGAAACGTTAAAATTACTCGAAATGATGTTAAAATTAATATTTTCAACTTATTTCCAGATAACCTCAGAAATCGGTGTGTGTAAACCTCTGACTAACCTGTATGACGATCTCTTGGTTAAGGATCTGTGTACCCACAGCATAGCCTCGCTGGTGAGTTACTGCAAAGACATCTAGCGGTCTCCTCAAGTTCTTTACACTCCACACGCCCAACATGTTCAGAGCCACTCCATTCAAAACGAGTATATAGATAGCAAAGGGGTGGGACCTCTGATTTTTAGCAGTCAAAAAGATGTTTCAGCTTTAAAAAAAATATTGACCGCTGTGGAACAATTATTTATACTGTACTGATACAACAAGATTGACGACATTGATCTTAGTTTTCTCATAAATCAGTACTATCACAATCTTTAATTTTAAACAAATAAAATCTCATATATAAATTGGAAAATTTGCTTCTACTTTAATGTGCGGCAACAATTTTTAGCGTGTCGCTATTCAAGATGTGGACTGCAGTGAGAAAATTGTGATGATTTATTGTGTCGCAATGAACTCATATAAAGAATTTAACTTTTGAGAAGGCACATTTCCTGTTGGTTCTCCAGACTGCCTGGGCATGCGCCATGGGCATGACTTCCGTATTCTTGGTGATGACGATATGCATGACCTGTCGATTGTCCAAGCATTTCTATCGCATGAATGATCCTGATGATGAAATTACTACTGTCGCCAGGTAAAGAAAAAAATGTTGACAAGTAGATTTGCCTTAACTTTCCTACCTCTTCTGCAAATGTTAAGTGTAGGAGAAGAGAAATAGTGAAAGTGGAAGAGAGAGAGAGAGAGAGAGAGAGAGAGAGAGAGAGAGAGACAGACAGACAGACAGACAGACAGACAGAGAGAGAGAGAGAGAGAGAGAGAGAGAGAGAGAGAGAGAGAGAGAGAGAGAGAGAGAGAGAGAGAGAGAGAGAGAGAGAGAGAGAGAGAGTCGTGAAGTTGTCGCAGCAAATTCAAAAAATCCATCCAGAATGAACATAGACGAAGAAGCACATGAGTTTTTGTCCGATTCACAGGCCCTTAGAACCTATTGGTGGACTTGAACAGATGAAAGTTTCCGCCTATTTTAATCTTGCAACCAACTCTAATCCTGACTGCCAAGATACTAGCGCACCTGGTTTCTGATGGGGTGCTTGGAAGACAAAATGATGGATTCCATTGGATGAATGCGTTTCAGGAGGAGACCATAGAGATCTATAAAGTAGAAGTAGATGTGAGATTTCGATCCAAGCTATAATTCTAGAAAGTTTGGTCTTAAATACAAGTGATAAATGAACGCAAATATATGTGGTGCTTTCACAAAACCTGAGCTTGAATTTAAAATTAGTTTGCGCTGAAAAAAAATTGCTTCAATTAAAAAAATGTTTTACAAAATGTTCCATGTACGGCCTTCGGTCTAGGGTTTAAATACTGTAATGAATTGTTCAAAGTTACTTCAATACAAAGGACGGTTAGTTACTCATGTGATCAAGGTTAGATTTGAAGGGGCAGCCATTATTTCTTGTATATGCAGTTTATTATAGCTGACCACATTCGGGTTTTATTTTAACGCATTGAAATATTTAGTATCAAGATGGTCTCTCCCAATGTAAAAGCTGGGCATTTGAAAACGTTACATGTACCATAAAATTCGAGGTCTTCTATGTCGTGTAAAAACAGACCACCTTGTGGTTTTAGGCGCTGTGATCTTAAAGGTAATTCAAAGACTTTATTAATAGTTTTGTTAAGAACAAGAAGAATAGATTTTAGAATTATATTTAACTTTATGTTTTCATTTCTTAACTTGATAAATTATCTTAATATCAAAACTAGCTGTATAGAAAATGCGGCTTGTGGCTTGTTTGTTGATGTTTTGTTTTGGTTTTTTGTGTGTGTGTTTTTTTTTTGTTTGGTTTGTTTTCTTTTTTTGAGGAATTTATTTGAGGGTAGTTGTTGTTTTGTTGATGTTTTTTTTTGTTTTTGTTGTTGTTGTTGTTGTTGTTGTTGTTGTTGTTGTTTTGCTTCTATTGCTCTCATGGCTTTTATTTCTTTGGTATTTATTTCTTATGAAATAAGGTTCATCAAAGTCTTACATTATGCCTTGTTTCCTTTTTGGAGAGCTAAAATGAAATACAAAGTTAGTCTGCATGAATGAAGATATACGCATTTCTTGAAAAAAATGGCAAGCGTCAAATTAATTCAAAGAAATGAGGTGAAGAAAATCTGACGAATTTTACACTTGCTACAAACATTTAGCCATAAAGTATGACTTTACTCATTGGGAGACTAGTTTTTAAAGCGTTTACAATGTCAGCTGTGTGTATATATTTACTCATGTCATTCTTTTTGAGACCACATTCATTATATGCCCTAAAAATAGAGACTAGTTTTTGAAGTATTTACAATGTCGGCTGTGTATATATATATATATATATATATATATATATATATATATATATATATATATATATATATATATATATATATATATGTCACTCTTTTTGAGAACCACATTCATAATATGCCCTAAAATTAGCCGTTCTTACTTTATGGTTCGGTCTTATTATTTTTTACACAATTGTCAAACTTATTTCTTTTATTACTAATAATACTACTGTTTACTTTCTTTACAGTGCGCCACCGATCGCTTCTTTGTAAGTAAATTCATTCTGTATTATCATTATCATCTTCATAATCATATTTTTACTGTCATTCTCATCCTTATAATCAATTTCATTGCAATACTCTCCGAATCAGTCAATAAAAAAGTCAATCATTATTTTCAGACATATCCTCTTCAAACGTCCTTCTTCTTCTCCCTCTCCCTCTCTCTCTCTCTCTCTCTCTCTCTCTCTCTCTCTCTCTCTCTCTCTCTCTCCCTCCCTCCCTCCATCCCCCAACTCTCTCAGACTCTTATTAAATTTTCTCCATTAAAATAAATCAAATTCGTAATCAACAATAATTTCTGTATAGGTGTGTGTTATGTGTCCAAAGTTTGAACTACATGTAACTGAGAACTGTTCACACCGACTGAGATCACAATGTGAAAACCACAAAAACTGTCCAGCTCACTGTAGAACTTGTAGAGTTCAAGATCATATGAAAGGGTAATAACTTAAGCCTCAGATCAACCCTTAAAGCTTTGGGTTCACAGACACTGCTCAGAGTTATGCTTGAGATGGCATCGATATTGGCAGCAGGAAGAGAGAGAAAGATGCGGCTTGTACAGGTCAGGTGTTTTTTACCGACCAATGCACATTGTTAGCTTGAGGTGGTGTGAGCTTGCAAAAACATTTTACAAAGGACGGACCAGGAAGAAAGAAACAGACAAACCATGCGATGAGGAGATAACACAGGGGAGAGTAACGGCTACCGGCCAAATAGCAGTGTGAGGAATAACAAGGAGGATGGTATTATTAACAGCAGTGTGAGGAATAACAAGGAGGATGGTATTATCAACCACAATGACAGCAGTGTGAGGAATAACAAGGAGGATGGTATTATCAACCACAACGACAGCAGTGTGAGGAATAACAAGGAGGATGGTATTATCAACCACAACGACAGCAGTGTGAGGAATAACAAGGAGGATGGTATTATCAACCACAACGACAGCAGTGTGAGGAATAACAAGGAGGATGGTATTATTAACAGCAGTGTGAGGAATAGCAAGGAAGATGGTATTATTAACAGCAGTGTGAGGAATAGCAAGGAAGATGGTATTATTAACAGCAGTGTGAGGAATAGCAAGGAAGATGGTATTATTAACAGCAGTGTGAGGAATAGCAAGGAAGATGTTATTATCAACCACAACGACAGCAGTGTGAGGAATAACAAGGAGGATGGTATTATCAACCACAACGACAGCAGTGTGAGGAATAACAATGAGGATGGTATTATCAACCACAACGACAACGACAACAATAACAACCGATTCAGCAGCAGCAGCTACAGGGACAGTAGTAAAAACTATATAGTATCTGGCTTTTTTTCATTAATCATATGTTGTTTTCTATTTTTTTTCCTCCTTTATACCAGGTATCCTGAGTTACCTAAGGTTTCACAAATATTCCAGTAAGTGGCTACAAGTGTAAAGGTTTTATAGTTGGAGTCGTTTTAATTTTTATCCTATCAGTCGAATGATATGTAAGCACTTGATAAGCATTTTCTTTCTCCTCATGCATTCTGCGAGGCGCCAATCAAATCTGATTTTGACGTTATGATCTACTTAATTTGATTAGAAACAAAAATAAGATTTCTTATTTTGTGTTAAAATGAGATGAGGCACTTCCTTCTGAGCATCAATGATGGATTTTAATTCTTCAATAATGAAGCAAGCTAACAGTAACACCGAGCGCCATCATTTTCTAGAAGCAGAGGGAAATAGTTCAATCATAAACTTTCGATTGATCTTAACATTATCCCACACTTATTGTACATATATACATACACATACATATACATGTATTAATTTTATAAAATTCTGCCCCTACCTTAAATTTCAGGAACAGAGTGTATCACTCCGATGGTTCTAATCCACCCGGTAACGATCGGGTATCTGGGGGATACTACTATTGAGAGGAAGCCTTGTACTGGATGGAAATGTCAGCAGGCAGTACTGGCCGCCTTGGTTGTCAATGTCAATTGTCATAAATTATCCTGACGCTTTTCACTCTGTGTGTTTTTTATTTTTAATTTATTTTTGTTTGTTTGCTTTTTGTAAATCTCTTGTTAACGGGTATTAGAAAGATTCTCCATGATCTTTTGAACTGAAAATATTTCCTCGATTAAATACATACAGGTGTAAATGAACACAGAGAGGAAAATTCTATGTGAATCAGTACCTTTTAAGTTAATAAGAAAAAAAAACCAGCCTGTTATTTTTTATATTTTATTTTAATGGTTTTTTTTTTTTAGTTTATTGTTGTTTTCTTGTATGTTTGTTGTTATTGTTTTTTGTTTGTTTTTTTGTTGTTTTTTTTTTTGGGGGGGTTCTTTTTCGATCTAATAGATTTGAAAAAGCTAATGTAAAAAAAAAAAAACTTTTATGAATTCTTTCTATTAATCAACAAAGTTTTGTAAGATGTTGTATCATGTATGCTTAAAGAAAAACAGAATTGTCATGATTGATAAATTCACATAGATTTTCTCCAAACAATGTAATTAATAATCTCCTATATCAGCCATATTCGTTTAGAACTTAGCTAATAATGTGCCATGATAAAGTACTGATTTGTGAATAAAGATTTCAATTTGGTTTCATGATTTTTTCAAAAAATTTAAGTCTATAAATAACTTACATTATCTACAGCTGAGAGATTGTCAATCCATCAGTGCCTTGCATTGCATAGTGGCCGTTATAAAATGCATGACATTCAAGTCATTGCTATGATGATGCAAAAAATGCAGATTTGTCGATCAAATACTTATTTTTCTTCCCTGTGGTCTGTGTTAGCATCGAGATTCTAGTTTCTTGGATGAAATTAGCTATAATAGTATGTTATTTAATAGGCAACATCAATCATGCAAAAGTTCATAATATACATCAAACATGATAAGATGCTAGAGTTGCATGAATTGCGCAAAGAGAATAGTGAAACGTGACGGTGACGGTGCCTAGTAGCGTCCTAAGTCCATTTTCTGGGCCGCCGTATTTTTCTTCTTTTTACCATGTTTTTGAGACCCACTTTCTGACTCCTGTTGTTAAAAGGTTTCGCTGTATACATCACTTAATGCGATCATGCTTCAAGTATTTTTATTTTGTATTTTTTTAAATTCTCATTGTATTTACATCATACATGTATCAACCTTCTGAATACAGGTAATGAGGTATCCAAACTATTCAGCATTTTCAATAAGTTTTCACGTGATTTTTTTAAAGGAAATTTGATACACCAAAAAGAACAAAAAATTAGTGAATTTATTGTTTGATTTGAAATATGTAATTGTAATCTAGATAATTTCAATCTAAAGTGACAATAAAAAGATGCCAAATCAAAAACTATGAAAACGTGTATAAAAGCTTTATCTTTTCATCGTCAAATATATTTCAGTATCTCCTTCGAGTTCACATCTGTGTTTCACGTAGATGGTTGTAGGGAACAAGTCTTTGACTTATGATATACAGCGATCTCCCACCACAGGTGCTGCTTTTGATGGGTGGGTTAATTTGAGGCCTCATCTTTTCAACTCTGCTGATGTTGACACACACTTAGTAATACTAATAGTAGTAATGGCTGTGCCATAAAAGAATCAATACAACATGAGATAGTAAACCTAATGCATCTCTGATCTTTTAGAATTTTATCTCAAGTTCATATATGATGGTTGTATTTTGAATATTTCGAAAGAATATTTTTGCTCTATTTTAAGAAACAAGTTAGACATAATCATGAAAGTTTTAAGAGAATATCACAGTGCAGATTGACTGATTCATTTGTCGCTCCTCATACTGAGATAAACATGAAAACCAAGGTTAATTCACATCCGATGGTCTGCTGCAGGTACCCACATCTCGAGTCACAATAGCAGTTCTTCCATTACAGGGTTGAGAACGTAAGCTTACATTTACAACTTTCGCGTATCACCCTGCCTCCACTGTCTGAGAATGTAACTTGAGGATTTTTTTGGACTAGTGAGAAACGGAGAGCTTATATTATGATCATGCCTATAAAAGATTCATAAAATGTAAAAATCGTCTGGGTCAAAACTTCCCTCAGCTAGTCATTACATAAAATTAAAAAAAAAGAGTTTGTGCATGCTGGGTACTCCGTTTTTCTTTTTACTTTTTACTTTAAATTTAATGCATTTTTTATTCAGTCAAAACTTCAGCATTTCTAGAAATACAGCATAAAGAAAATATTTTTTCTCAAATTGCACAAAACACACACGCATATTAATATATTCAGTATTTAAACTGAGAAATTTTGATTTAGCTCATTTTTATAGGGTTTTTTTTTCCTGTAGAAGCAATACTACATATATTACCATTATCCACTAACGTAAAACTAAATGCACCCGAGAGCAATGTTCACAGATTACTTCACTAGTTTCTTCAGTGCAGCCTATCTGCAGTCTCCAGAGAATCTCTGTTTTGGGCGTCAAAGTTGGCTTTAATAGAAGTTAAGTAAAGCAAACCATCTTGCCAGGTTTTCCTCTCTCTCTCGGAAACTGTTCTTTCCCAGAGCCTCGGTTATCCTGAGGCTCATCACCCAGTCCTTGTCGGGATGCCTCTGACCTCTTCTATTTCAATTCTCAATACTCAATGACTTTAGCTCAACTGCTGTCCCTAGTAACAAGCAGTGGGCATACATAGCACCCTTTCTACAAGCTAATTCTCTTCTAATGTTTCTGGAGGTACTTTGATCTTGCCTTTCCAAGCCCCCAAGAATTGACTGGTAGTGGTATACCAGTCTCGTCCAATGAAATCCGTTTGGATCATACAAAGGTGATAGAACTTTATGTATTACTTGAGGACAACAAAAAATAGATTTTTTTTTACCACGGCTCGGGTTGATTTATTTTATATACAAATTTGATAAAAAAAAATTTTCAAAAAATTCTACAATTTAATCAGAGCTTGACGGAGGCGAAGCACAACACGAAAGAGTATTCTTGGCTTGGCCTTTGCTGATCCGCATGATCAGCTCCACATCTAAAGATAGTCAGTTTTTATTTATCATGTCTCATTTATAAGAGATGTATGAAAACGTATAGTAAAATGTTTGACACTTTGATGTTCCTCTTTTACTTTAAGCCTTAGTCTGATATGGTTCAAGAATAATATATATTGAGACTGAAATTAGATACACTGTTAAACACTTGAAATTGAAACTGGAATCCTGAGATCACCGTTGATGGTGGACTGAGCTTGTAAAACTTTAATTCGATCAATAAATTACACTCTTACCAAAAGTAACTTGTCAGCAGAAAAACTTAAACGTTTCCTGCTATCTCAGCTCTCTAAGGACAACGGAGAAAGCTATTTCAGGAAACACTATTAATTAGGTCTATATTTTGGGGAGAAATAACAATAAAGGCTCTTAATGGTTTAAGTACGTTTTTTTGTTCACATTTGCTCAACCGTTAACTTTAATCTTATTTGCTGTGCATTATATCCCACCCATGCCTACAATATTAATTTAAGGCCCAAACGAAATTTGGTCCATGCACATATCCACAACTGCACAGAGTATTCGTATAGGGATATTTTTGATTAAGATATTTGATGTCTAAGGTAGATATTAGTATTATAGTATTAGTGTGTCTTTTATGTAATTATTATAAAGAACTTTATTTATAAATATATAGATATAGCGAGAAAATGGCTGATTAAAACTGCCCATCTGCACTATAGAAACCTTCAATAAACTCACCTTAGATGGAAATAAAGACATGTCTACTAAAATCTTGAAGGATACATCTCATCTCATTATCTGAAGTCCAGAGATAGAGCTCTAGATCTAGCTGATTTTTCAAACTAGATCTACATATTTTAATATACATAATCTAAACGATAAGACTTCCAACTTGGGTACGTTGGTTTAGTATATTTTAATGTATGATATAAGATATTGATGACATAGTGTTTTTTTTTTATTGGTCATTCATTGGTAAAAATTGATTTACACTTACTTGAAGCATTAATAGAAACCGAGCCCAATCTCTTGCTAAGCCCTCTTTAGAATGAAAAAGGTTTAATGCCCATTCAAAAGTCCTTCCATCTGATCTTCCATGATTTAGGTCATTTGAGATCTCCAGATTATACAAATTGTTCCAGAAATAGTGGTTTAATTAGAAATTTAAATCATATACTGGAATAGTTCTCATCAAAACTTAACTTTGGCATAGTCATCAAAAAGCAACTATGCAGTTAGAGGAGAATAAAGTGTATATCTTCCATGGAGTAGGCTGCATTCCATTTGATCAAGGCAATATCAAAGCAGTATCAATAAAAAATGCTCTTTATAATATTATTGACATGATCTTGATCTGCTACATCTTTTTCAATCCAAATACTGAAACAGTGGATTCCTTTTACATGTACTCAATCCAACTTCCTACTTCTTATTTTTCAGTTTCATATACAGTGTAATTCAAAAACTTATTTCTCTAAGAGCACCAGGTACTGAATTTTCCCACAGAGTTATATTGGATTTTAGTTTCTTAAGTTTGTCTTTTCTTTAAAATCAAAATTGTTGAAATTGAAATAAATGGCTTACATTAAAAAAAAACTGAAATCTATTTTTAAAAATGTAAAAAAAGAGACTGAGAAGTCAATATGAAGATTAAAGCCAAATGTAAGGGTAAATTTTGTAACTTCAATAAAAAGTTGCAAGTATTCATCAGAGAAAAAAAAAGCTTTCTTTAATGTTCAATTATTTTTAAATGAAAGCCTTGATCATTCTTGTACACTTTATATCAAAAGTCACTATAACAGAAATAAAAGCATAAGACAATGTTTCAGCTGTTCTAACAGAACTGTAACAGAAATGGCAACAATAGATGACAAGTTACCTATAATGAAACAACTTTATCAGCTAGAAAATGCCTTTTTTGGGCTGCCTCTTAGGTGTTATAAGTATCACTGCTTTTTATTTATTGATTAAGCAGAGTACAAAAGCAATTCATGCAAATCAAGTATTCATGCACAAAGAGATAAGTTCTGTGACAAAATTTGCAAAAATGTATAACAATAAAAAAAATGTATATTATCAAAATATGTATGGATGTCACTTTCAAAACTCATGTTTAAGAGTAACGAATGCCATTTATTCAGTAGTGCACATAAATCCCCTTTCCAATGAATATGTGCAGAGTAAGCATAAATGAAAGACCAAAATATTTTTCGAAAGCATGTCATTGGGCTATTCTATCCTCTCAACAATGGTTGTTTATATTTGACGAAAAAATGTGTGTAACTAAAGAACCCCTAATTTAATGCGTATTTTAGACACCTCTTCTTCTTATATGACTTTAATAATAATATCAAAGACATTAAACAATGTAATTGTTTCCTAAAAAAAGAAAGATACCTGCAAAAGGACTATCTTCCTATTAGTGACTCACTTTTCTTAAAATTTTTGTTAAAGAGTATTAACTATAACAGTAAAGGGTTAAAATGAAGAAAATACAGTTACATGTAAATAAAATTTCACAAAAGGGTTCGAATATATAAAATGCTGTTCTGGAATTTCCTGAACTTGTCATTTGTTATTTTGCTGTCAATTCGGCAGATGACAATATTTATTTATTGAAATATCATGCATGATTGTCTACCTCCATTTATACTAACAGCATATTTACAGGTTCCAATAACAATACTAAATGATAGTAGTTGAGCACTGATCATGAATGATTTAAAGAACAAGGATTCAAAACCAGAGAAGAGTATTTAGAACAAAACATAATGAACTGTACCACTCAAAATCTTCATCTAACAAAACACATAACATCTTGCCACATTTATGTGGGTCATTTTTTTTTTTAGAGGGGGGAAGTAAGGGGTGAGGAGGGACGAAAATCTTTAGACCCAAAGTCCAGGTCTGAGTTGCAGACACAATCGAAGACATTTGCATCAAACAACATTTGTGAGTTAGAAGTGCATCTCCAACAAATGAATTTCACAATTAAAAATCTTTGACTAGAATTTGTTGGAGTATACACAGGTTCACCTGTTGTTTATAGTTGAAACACTTAAGCCACTTAATCTAATCAGATTAATTCCACATCATAAATCTTCAACTTAAACATATTGCAAACAGTCTGATTATCTTCTTTGCTCCCCAATAATGGCAAATTCTGGTGTACTAAACATAAAGAAATGTGTTGGGGGGGTTCGGTTTACTTTTAAGTTTATTTTCCCTGTGAAATCTAATTTTTTCCCACAATGCTTCAACATTGAAATGACAATTACTTTATATCTACTTAATCAAAAAAACTTCAAAAGTCTTTCATCTGCTTAGTAATATTAAAAAATCTAGATAGTGTCTTTAAAAATGCAATTTCTCAAGGCTCATATCAAGCCTAAGGATAATATTGGTCTAATGAATTTGACCCCACAACCAGATAGCCAAAGTCAGAATGCAAATAATTACTTCTGTGTTCTCAGTCCAATGCAATAAATATTTGAGCTTTCAGCCATTCCCTATTGTGTTGGCTTACTGCAGTCTTTTCAATCAAATTTGTTCTGTTTCTCAAAGTCTCCTGTTTTCAAATCTCAGATAAAAGCAATACATAAACATTTTGCGTTATTGTCAAAGCTGTGGTGATGCCAAGTGAGAAAGGGGGAAATATTTAAGGTTTATTGCACGTATAAGTTCTCTGCACAACCATGAGAAAAAAGCCAGCTGTTTACTTTTGGTTGTGACTTTTTTATACAAATTATTTTTTTAAGTTAATCTGAAAGCGATAAAAGTTTTTTTCCCAAACAACAATATAGCCCGCCCAAATCGCTTAAATTATGACTTTCCTAGAGCTCTGAAGCAGTCTACAAACAATTCTCATTTACCATGCAAAAGAAATCAGCAGTATGACAAACCTACTACCATTATTGCAGGACAAGATAGAGGTAAGTCGAAAATGCCTATAATCATAGAAAAGTTGGTTGCTTTGATATAGCAACAAAGATCAACATCATTTAACCCAAGTCAACCAATATTTTTCATCTCACCCTCAGTTTCTTTGCAAAGTGTCAATAAATGCTAACACTAAAATGGCTATACAACCAAACAACATGTGGCCTTCTGACAATTACAGTGGGACCTCTACTGATTCTCTAAACCTGTGCCGCCCTCTACGACTAAAACAGAGGCAACCACATCTACTATCGTATTCCTGCACCACAAAAGTTCTCTGTTTGCGGCCTCCAGAGCCATTATTTTGGTGAAGTCGCTCATACTGCTCTTTCTCTTTGAGGTACCTGAGTTGAGATGAAAAAAGACAAAAAAAAATTAAAACTACAGATTTCAATTACTTACTTTTGTGATAGCAAACTCGTCATTGGTAAATACATATCTTGCTCACGATAAGCGTAAAAAACATGTTTATATTTATTATACATATGCTGTCCAAATTTATCATATCGTTATGTTTCACTGTTAATCTTTTTTTTTAATATTGCTTGATGTAAGAATTTAGTCTATGCAGTGGAGGATAAAACTTGTTCTGATGCGCTCATGGATTCTAAAAGTGATCGTATTAATATGACTGAAGGAAAATATCCTTTTAGCATTCCTTTTTATGAGAAATTTGATCTGTACACTTATAAAATATTGATTGAAGAACCAACCATGCAGGAGGCCAGCGCTGGAGCTCCACCAAGTCTCTAGTCTCCTCAGGAAGAGTGAGGAACAGCTTATGGAAGTGTGCCTGGACATCACTAAAGTTGGTGCTCAGAGTGAACAGACAAAACCGCAGCAACTGGTTGGCATTGTATAGCTGAAGTGTAGGGCAGTCAGTGGGAATGGGCGAAGGAAAATAAACATGGGGAAAATGGAAACAATACTTCAATTGCACTTTTTTTTGTAAGAATGCATTCACAATTGAAATTATTACTACAATAAGAACTCACTTGAAATAAATGTCTTAATGATGTCATTTCTGGTAGCCAGAATACTGTTTGAAATAATGAGATGTTCAAGATAATGAAATTTGGGATGTAAATGATGGGAAAGATAATATTAATGATCACAACAGTGATTACCATAATTTTGGCACAGATGAAGTCACTGTAAAATATTGTCAGTGTTTAAGAGCATGCTTCAAGTTACTAATTATGTTAATTTTTTAAACAAAATTATAAATGTAATGAAAACAATGAGTCAAAAAGCATTGAACAAGTATAAGACTTGAGCTCTCTATAGATTGTAGCAAAGATTGGTGGGAAATCACCTACCTTAGCAGGCTCGACCAGGGAGAGAGCATCCTGTAGCATCTCCTCTCGGCTGTCATAGCAGGACTGCAGCTGTTCAACCACCGCCACCTCCACCATGCTCATTAGCCGTGGTAAGCACAACCGATTTGACAGCTCAATCAGGGCCACACAATCCACAGCTGAGTTCAGGTTGTAGTTTGAACTGTTGCATAGAGAGCGTGGGGTCTCACCCGTGTAGAGGTACTCCTGCACAGTGCCAAATGTTTCAGCATTGATATCCGGGAAGGGAATCTGGAGAAAAATGAAAACGATTGCTGAAATTGGAGATCAAACACAGAAAGCAAATGTTACAGTCATTTCATTAAAGTTTAGAGGACTTCTTTAAAAAAAAAAGATGCAGTAAAAGATATAAAAGTTTTGCTTTTGTCCTTTTCACTTGATAGAAGATTCTTGATTTTTATTGCATTATACACAACAGCTTTAACTTAGACAACCTTCAAAATTATGTGTATCATTTTCTTTTGTCTGAAATTAAAAAAAAAAAAAAATTCTTGGCTGTCACTGGCCATTAATTTTTCTTGATTTTATTTTACACTTTATTTTTGGCGTTGCAATAAAATATTTTACACAACAGCCCTCCATCTAACAATTAAATAAACTACTCTTTGTATACCTAGAACCTAATTTTCTTTCAATACATCTCTTTTGTTGTGTGAATTTCAGAATTTCAGTTTCTGACCTTGCACACACTCACAACTTTTAGGTGATACATCAATCCTCACTTAACTTACCACGCTTTATACAAAAGTGAAAATCTAATGAAGCTGATCAAAATAATAGGACAATAAAAGAAACGACATCATAATTTAGACTTTCTTACAAAACAGAGATATACCTTACATATAAATCTTATCATAAAATGTTATTTTTTAAAGAAATCAAAACAAATTAAAGTTGTCTATAAAAACAAGAGACTGTAAGGAATGTTATGAGATGGAAAAAGATAGCGAGAAGAAGAGAGAAGAGAGTGAAAACTAAGAAAAAATAAAGAATGGTGCACAGTAAAGGTATAGGAGAGACAAGCTTAGATCTCCTCAAAAGCCACTCCTTTCAAAGGTAAACATGTGGGGTTATCATAACCATTCCTATCACAAGCTTGAAATTGATTAAAATTGATATTTACTACTTTTTATGTAAGCAAAAAAATATTCTTGTTATTTCATTAATGTATTTAGGGCTGTTGTTAAAACAGTCTCTTGATTCCTAGAACGCAATATGTGCACAGTTTTTAAGTTTCAACAGAAGAAAATAAGTTGATATCAATTATTGCAGAGAAAAAGAGAAGAAAGAAGAAACATTGAGAGTTAAAGTAGATTTCACTAATTTTATTGTTGGTTCTGTTATTGTAAGAACCACTACTGCTGCTGCTGCTGCTGCTGCTACCACCAACACCATTACTGTTAATTATTGCTATTGCTGCTGCTACAACTGCTGCGACTACTGCTATTGCTGATGCTGTTGTTAGTACTAGTATTACCATTGATGCTGTTATGATAACTGGTGCAGTACAGTACTTCCACAATAACAAAGATAGCAACAAAAACAAGGATTTAGTACTGTTTGCACTGCTAATACTGCAGCAGTTTTGAAGAGATATACAAGGCATTAATTGAAACAGATGAAGCATGTTATTGAAAAACAGTTTATATTTTTTTTTAAGTATAAAGGTTCTAAACTTAAATAAAACATCTCTATATTAGAAACACTTTCACTTAGCCATTTGGCTTAATAAACTGTCACAGCCCAGATGCTTTAGCAGTTCTGTTAAAATCTAATCCAAGTAGTAAGAGACTGACCACGTCAGAGGCAGATTCAATAAAGTCATTGTTGAACATTGCATACATCATCTCACAATGCCCCATCAGAAGAGCTTTGTGGGCCGACACAATGCCATTGTCAACCTCAAAAGATATATCTGTAGTAGAAGCAGAAGAATCAATAGGCATATTGGTTATGTTTTGCTCACTGTCGTTAGTGTGTGGAATCAATATTCCTCTGTGTTCTAGAGAGTTTTTTGCCAAAAATTGGACTAGCTTTTAATGTTGAAAATGAATTGATTACTGGTGTGCGTGAAATAAAACATGCTCTTCCTTACACTGCCCAGCTCGTTTTCTCAACACTTAGTCTATTGTATTATGTAACAAAGACTAGACCAGGAGTTTTTCTCATTAATTTATTCACACCTTTATTTAGAACAATAGAGTCACTTGCAACATCAGGACTGCTGATTGGAAACTTTTTTTTTTCAATCAAACCAAAGCTCTAAAATTGCATACATTTAAAAGACCCAACCTTGTGCTTTTTAAATAGCCTAGAAACATATTAATGATTCTACAAATCAATTTCAAGTTTTCTATCATAAGAAAATAAGGAAAAGAAGACCTAAGTTAAGAAAGTCAAGGGAAAAAAGTGAGACAGAAAACGAAAGGAAAAATATCTATTAAACCATCTCTATCAAGAGTTTTTAACACTTTCAAGTCCCATATGCCAAATGCACCAATGAGGAAAATATTTTTTCTTAATTAAATTACATATTTATTATATATTTTTATATTCTTAGAAAAATGTACCTGAGAGAAAGCCCCTATCTAGAGCCAGTTCTCTTATTTTCACAATCCTCGCTACATGAAACTGTTTGTCCATTTCAATATTGAGGAAGTCTTGGGAGGACTTCATGTTGTCCACAACAATCACCAGGTCAGTTAGCTTGGAGAAACAGTGAGTTTGGAATTAGCATGGGGGCTCAATTAGTAAGATTGAAGATATTTTCACCTTTGATCATGCTTTTCTCATGCCTAATAACTCACTTAATTGCCAACCTTGAGTGCTTGTATTTGGCTTGAATTTATAAACTGCATCATTATTTTCGTTTATCATTTAACTGAAAGAAAAGATATATAGTCACTCATTAAATCTAAAATTTTGTTTTAAGGTGCCTTCTATGAACTGATACTGATAATCATCTAGACCCGGGGACCAGCAAGCCAAAGTCAAGTGCAAGACATTGAAGTTCTGTTTGAAGATTATTTGGGAAATACTTTAGGATATCAAAATAATGTACGAACTTAAAGCATGAGAGAGGAGCTTACCTGCAATAGTTCAGCAGTGTTCCTTATTTCCTCCAGCTTCACCTCGAAAGGTCTCAGACTTCCTGTGTACAAGTATTCCAAGACCACCATGAAAGCTCTAGCAGAAATCTGCTCGTTCATCCTGATGTATGTCTTCAGCGATTTGTGCGACACATTGACCTCGTCCTCCTCAAAACGTATCTCGATAGTCTCCACGGCAGGATGGTCATAGGGGATGACCAGAGGGAACTGTCTGTGATACGTCCTGCGGGAGGAGAGACCACTAGAGGACAGGAGTCCCCCTGAGCCTGAACCCATCCCACCACAGCTGTCAGCCGAGCCGCTGACACCTCCCCCAACACTCGATTCATATTCTGTGTCTGTGGTGCTGAGCGAATCCAGGTCGCTGTCAGGCAGGAGGTAGTCGTGCTCGGACGAGACGCTACTGTTTGGGAAAAACCTTGCTGGAAACTTGGTGCGGAGTTTTTCGTCGTCGTAACAGTTGCTGTTGTCAGATTTTTTCTTCTTTCTCCTCCGAGCTGGTGGCAACTTGGCAAGGCTCTCCAGGGAGAAAAGGTCCTCAAAGAACTTGGAGGCCACAGCCAAACAGATGCGGTGGGCCTCCACAGTGCGCGCACCCACGAGAAAAGTCACATCGCATTCGGAGCGATTGTTGATCAGCGTTGAGATGGAGCAAGGCTGCGCCAAAAGAACCTTCACCTTAGGCGGCGCTGGCATCGGGAAATTCATGGGCGGTTGGGTGTGAGGGCGTTGTATCCGCCGCAGTTGGGTGTTCCAGAACTTCAGCTTTCGGCGCTCTAAGAGGGCCACTCGAGCAGCGTTTAGAAAGACATCCTGGACTCCGTACTGCGTCAGGACGCTCGTCTCATAGTATGGCGCGCCGAGCTCTCGCGCAACCTCTCGCCCTGAGCTTGACGGGATCATGTCACTTGGGGAAATATTCCTGTACACGAAACGAGGGGTGAAAATTTGGGGCCAGTGAGCAGAGGCGCAGAAAACTACGAAAACTACATTTGTTCTTACTTTTGAGTCTGTATTTACAGTCGCGCTTAGTGCATACTGCTGCACGTTCAGAGTCTATAATATTGCATGATGTAAAATCACAAGGATGGGACTGGTCAGGTGAGGTTTTTACTGACGACACATGATGTTAGAGGGGATTGATCGACGCACGGCCATAATTATTATAACTTCGAGGCTGAAATCATTGAGCCGTTCCGAAAGTGTGCTGTTATCGGTGCAAAAGTGATACTCTTCAAGATGCAGTATGTTTGAGGTTGTGCGGAAATAAAGATGATAAGAACATTTAAGTACATCCAGAACAGTCAGTCAATGACAATAACCAAAGGTTTATGACGTTGACGTAAAAATATTCGAGGCTAAGAAATTAGAAACCCTTGAGATAATACTGAAAAAAGGTAATTCTGTACTTCACAAATCTGTTCTCCTCCTTCTTAATGTCCGTGATAGGTAGTGTTGAAACCAATACAATAATGTTTAAAGTTAAAGGTGCTCTATCTTGCCCGAATTCATAGCTTCTCATTTATTCGTATCTACGGGAAGATGTATATTTAGGAGCATCCATAAATGGATTCGGAATTTACAAAATTAGCTAACTATTTTTATTTGGATAATATTCGCCTAGTTAATAATTTTTTTAGCAAATTTCTAATGTCATTTCAAAACGATAAGAACACATATCCAATGCTATAACACAATAAAACTTTGACCCTACAATCCTTTCATTCATCTAGGTTTGGAAATATCTGATGATGCATAAATTTTACATTTACGTTATTCTTTTTGCTTTGCGAATCTCGGCACAGTGATAAGGACGCAAAGCGATAAATCATTGTGAATTGGTACCACTCGAGTACCTTTCGGTTAGGATTCTTGAAGTGTTCATAGAACAACGCTGAATTCCACCTCTGGTATGAACCTCCCAAGTGAACAACACAAGAACGGAAACTATGACGTCATCCTTTACTACAACTCTTTACACTTTACCAAATGCTTACTGAACTGAGAGAACCCTTTTCTTTAAAATTTTAGCTTGAAGACAATGATATGTTCATTTTCTGTAAACCGCTCAACTAATTTTACAGAAAGGCGAAAATGCTTAAGGTTGGCTTTTTATTTCATTATTTATTATCTTCATAAGTCTTGTAAAACTTTTCCGCCATTCATAACCTTCACACAGCTTCTATGTAAGGCTATTATACCACCAAATGCAAGTCATAGAAATAGAAAAGAAATAGTTCCGTTTGGAGACAAAGGGAAAAAAAATAACAATGGATATGAAATATTCCTTTTATAACGCAAAGGAAATAAGCATACTATCAAAATGTTGATCTAACTAAACTCTTATGAGAAATCGACAAAACAAAAGCAAAAAGGTAGAGTGCAACACAAGGCATAAACCGTAATATTCTGCTTCGGCATATACCGTAATATTCTGCTTCGACATAAACCGTAATATTCTGCTTCAAATGTTTGGACACGACTTTGTGCAGGAACGTTGTACAATCGACGGTGCAAAATAGTAGATCACGTGGCACGTGCGCCCACACAAGAGACATTGACATCCAATTAAGCGACAAATATTTCAACAACCGTACATATTGTATTGATGCAGATGTGCAGGTCCCATGGTAAAGACAAAGTGGACCGATAAAAAGCTGCTCTCTTTTTGTCCTGCACGTTTGGAAGTTTCAGAGATGAAAACTCATGATCATAATATCTAGCGAGTGTTGTTTAGCGAATCAAAAAGGCAAAAAAAAAGTGTAGAGAAGGGTCGGCCTGGGTGGTAGAGTTCATAAGTATCAAAGTAAAGCAGTTTTTCAACAAATGATATATATATATATATATATATATATATATATATATATATATATATATATATATATATAGGTATATCGCTTGATAGATAGATAAATAGGACTGGGAGAGAGAACGGAAGGAAGAGAAAAGAGATAGTAGATGAGATAGAAAGGTTGAGATAGAACAAGAAGAAGACTGAGTCAAGGAGAGGGATAACGGGGCTGTGCAAAACCATAAGCTACGAGCGTTAACATAAAGGGAGAAAAAGAATTAAGCAATAATACTGAAAATTCCGCAATGTAATCATTACACTTATTCTTATAATATACTTATGTGAATGCTATGAAAATTTGATACAATGCTGACAAAAATTTTATAAACAAAAACTTTCAAAAATACAAATTCCAACAGAACAATTAAAAAAAAAATACGCACCTGTATAGTAGCCCCTTCTCCATATTGATATATTTTTCATCCACACACAGATAGCGTAGGTCTGCTTGGGTGCCGCACAGCACTATGGGTGTGTTTGGACTAAGCCTGCGCGCTTCGGGATGCCATATCCGTCGGATGTTGCGTAAAGTATTTGGCACCAACAAGCTGAAGCACATCACAATCACATCGGCTCTGTGGGAGATAGCAGTGCCGGTAACAGTAGGAATCACGGAAAGAGATTGATTTGTAGTACGAATCGCGCTTCGTTATCCAGAAGCTACCTTGTACAATGTACCTACAACACATGCAAGCAAGACTGATGAGGAAAAAATCTTTACCATAAGACTATTATGGAAACGGGGCGTAAATAAAGTATAACTGAAAGATCAGTCGCGACAGACGACAAAGGAAAGTAAAGGAGGTGGTAAGGTCATTTGGGAACGTCAATAAATCCAAAGAACTCCCTGAGCAAAGGAAAAGACAGCTGCTCCAGAGGTGTTTCTCTTCTATCACTCCCACTTCCACTGGCAGCGGCACTCCTTGACGTGGTAAACACAATAGACTATTGGCGTTTTATCTCTGCAGCATCGAAATCTTATAAACGAAACGAAGCTTAAAAGATACTAAAACATCATGGGATATAATTCATCTTACAGCTATTTATCATCACAGAATCATTTCAGCGAACATTGCCTATTTTGATAGTTTTTGTTTCATTAATGACACGTTTATCTCCTCTACCTGAGATTGTCCGCTCAGCTGGTTCGCTCTCCAATTTTATTTGAATTAATACTTTGATTAAATAATATCTACCTACATGACCTTTGCAAACTTTCGGGTGAAACTGAATGACTATTATATACTTGCATTATCCGACCTACCCTCTATAAGCAAAGCGCCTGTCCTTGTCATGGTAACCGAAAGTATCCCACAGTCTGATGGATACCTGACATCCATCTAAGTCACACCAAGAGCGGTCCAGAACCTGGGCAAGATGAAAAATAAATGTTTAAGATACACATTGTGACAAATCAAAAAGTTCAATTAAGAGATGGGTGTTGGAATAATCTTGAATCGATCTTCTGAGGAAATCGTTTCATTGGCTTCATAATCAATGTTAAGATAATGGTGCGTGTCGCATAATTATGATGCCCTAAGTAATGAGACCTTACTATCGGTCACATGACTTTGAATAAGAGACTTTATTATTTTGCTCGACATTAAGTTGGAAAGTTTGCATATAGAGTCTTTAATATGAACCTAGCTATGACGGGTAATTTGAAAGAGCACAGTAGTCTAGGGCTAAGGCTACTGCTGTTGCATTTTGAAGTTCAAGGGATTCTAAACTATTTTTTAACTAAACGCAGGCGTCTCTTTCCGTGTTGCAGCCTGCGCAAGCGATCTTCGTAAAGAAAACTATAAAGTATTCAATTCAATTGAATTTTAATATAGCTTACACAACAAATGATCTTGACGGTTCATACCTATTCTATCAGACTGACAAGTATCAGTCACATATTTCAAACGAGCAAGGATGTGAATCAAGAATTTTTTTTTAATACGAGATTTAGGATAAAGAATACCTCCACCCCCACACCCACCCAAAAAAAAAAAAAAAAAATAAGCTTCATATTTGAAAATTGATACAGTCAAAAATTATTAGGCCGCCAACATCTAAATGAGGATATAAACGTCAACTTCATAATAAAACATCTCTGGTTTGAAGAAACCAAAAGTCGGTGTCGCAAATATAAATGTTAATTGCTTGGACAATCACAGTTAGCGCATAGGTTTGCTCGTTTGTTGGGATAATCAGCTCTGGTTTATCCTCTTGCCAGGACATTCTAACCAACACTCACTACTTGACCTTTTAGAAAAAGCTTTTTCTGTGCAGTATCTAATCTAACGCACCAAGAAAAACCCCAGTGAATGCGCACTCTGAGCACAAAAGCTATTGTTTCAAGCAGCGTCGCCTAAGGGTTTTTTAAGCCTCATCTTGTACTTTAGAGGCAACATCTTTATGATAAGACAAGAGCCAATAGGATGATTATGTGACATTTTGACATTGAATTGAGCGCAGGAACAGAGGTGGAGTTGACCGCCACAGTTCGTGTCTTGTGCGAAGTAAAAATACATTACATGAAAATCATAAGATTGTGTCATGAAAAACAAACAGACAACAAAATCAGAATTTCTCAAACACTGATATAGGTGGTCTAAAAATTGATTGCTTATGCTCCATACTTACAATCTTTTAGTGATACCCAGTGACAACCTCGTTACCTATCACATAAGTGATTAAATAAAAGTTTGTAGATAGTCTTCTTAACATAAACTATCCCAAATTCAAGTTATTGCAAAACTTTTATATAGACACACACTTACTACACATATACACATCATGCATAACCACGCCGAAGTGCATGCCTGATTGGGAAAGCAATCAACGTACATAATATTTTAGAGAAGGCAATTATTGAGGAATAGATACACGTATGATTGGAGAAAGTTGGTTGAATGTCCCCGCACTGTTGATGAAGCGTTACATGTGCGGTTGTGAAGGAGAATTTCTTGCTGGAGAAGTGCTGTTCGTAAAGGAAATCGTGCCTTTGCCCTTGGAGAAATGGTGCTTGTATTTTAAAAGACAAGAAGTGTAAATCAGTTGTAAAGGGGAATCGCGCGGCGCATACATTGCAGGAGAATGGTGCATGTATTAGCCTGGGTTTATAACACGGACACGACTGTCTACAACCATAGGATAAGGTGCCCAGAAGCACCGACTCTCCATTATTAGTTCAAACAAAGCTATCGTCAGTCAAGGCTGAAGCCTCAGTTTCAGCTACGCTGGTTTCATTTCAGAAAAAAGAAAAGGCATGGTATCTCGGAGAGTACAAAAGAATCAATTAATCAACAAAATTATCAGTTGTTTTCAAATTACATGTGTCTCGCTTCTTGAGCTCCCTTTATTTGTTTCGGGGTTTGTTAGTGTTGTCGACTTTTTGCTTCTTTACACATGTAGCTCAGATTACATTCGGATCTAGGGGTTGGCTCTGTAATTGTGGTGACTTTTTAAAAATCTCTACATAATCAAATTGACCGTGTACAAGTCATAACGAAGTTCAGGCTCTACTTCTGGATTTGTCTGTAAGAACATCTTATCAAAAGTACATTTACTAGAGAGAGAGAGAGAGAGAGAGAGAGAGAGAGAGAGAGAGAGAGAGAGAAGACAGAGAAAGAGAGAGAGAGAGAGAGAGAGAGAGAGAGAGAGAGAGAGAGAGAGTCTTTTGTTGTAAATTTAAAGTGTCATGGCGTGTTGATTTCAATTTATATACATGTATCGCCATATACATCATTAAGCTTCCATGGATCCAAGTCTCTTCAATTCAAACCCAATAACCAAATATAGAATGAGATTTAAAAGAAACGGATCGTAAGATTATACCAGAAGAGACAGGACGGTGGCGCAACAGGCTCCACACACAGAGATTGAGTCTGAAAAGTGCATATGAGGTTGGGGAAAAAGATAAAGATAAGAAAAAAGAACCTGTGCAAACTCGTACATATGAAACTCGCATCCTCTTAGTTCTTCGAAAACCACATAAATCTAGGATCATCTACCAATAGCTAAAAAAAAAAAAATATCAAAGTAAGTGTCACAAAGAAAGTCGAAATAGCAGCAGCAGCAAAAACAAAAACAACCAAATCCAAAACATTTTTGACCTGCCATAAATGTTATGAAAAGATAAATTAATCATACTAGAAATACAAAACAAGCCTTGACCTACTTAACTTGTCATATTTCGGGAAACCAACATGACGTCATGGCCCAATCGCGATCGTGAAGGGCACGGGGACATCCTGTCCCTATCAAGTCTGATCGGCCACAACCGTTATATAATTATCAAGTAATGACTTTTGATGAAGCACAGGTGAAGAGAAAAGATTTACCAAGGACGTCATTTATCTAAACCTTCAGGGCAATTTTGTTTTTACTGACTCCTGAGGATGGTGAACTGGAGATTACTAAGCTTCAACACCGTGTATTAAAACGAATGAAAACATATTTCTTACTGTCCATGGTGAAAAGCGGGGTATTATAATTTAACATACATCAACCAGAACGAATATGCTTATTCATCTTTATGTTTTCAGGATAAGCTTAGGAGTGAATACTACTTCAGTCTTATGCTAAGGCAAAAGCGAAGGAAAACATTTTTAAAAAGTCTTTATCACTCATAAAATTATATAAATACATGTGCATGAAAAAAGAAGTAAAGAAATGCATTAAGCAAGAATAGAATATTATTAGCATGAATCGTTGATGACTTGTTCCAGACGCAGTTACAACTTATGAGATATCCGCACCATTCCACACAATGGTGTATTTTGTTGAAAAATTGTTTTGTAATTTGTGGCGCTTTATGTAATTTATTTCCGACTCGAATTTGAGCACCTCCCAAAATTCAGTTGGTAATAATTATTATATTCAGTGCTCTGAAATAACAAAAATCTCTCGTGTAGACCCTATCTTTACATGTGCTAGCAAGTGAAATACATGTACTTGAATTGTACTCTCATCATTGTTTAACTAGGATATAAAAAAAACTTGCGAAAATGGATAGCACGTTTGATAAATTGCATTGCCTGATGTATTTTTCTTGGAGTCATGATAGGAATCAGAATGATTAGGCTTCGAGGTTTTTGTCACCAGCAATTTTTCATGATTTTTGTATTTTTCCGAGCAAATCTAAAAGCAGAGCGTCTCAAAGAATCTTAGCCAGTATGTGTTTGCGTTTAACTTGATCTGCTGCATGCCATGTTGCTAGGTGGACACGAATTCCATCTTGAGCCGTCGTTGATATCGCCTCAACAAAAGAAGACGACTTAACTCTTAATTCGAACTTCTGCCAGTATTTGAAAAATCCAGTAAAAGTGTGGTCAGTCTGCCAGACCACTGAAATTCGACAAACCTGTTGGACCTGTCTGAAGAGAAGGAGGACATGCTGTCAACAAAAATCCTAAAGTACACTTGACTCGTGAGTTTTTCAGATAACACATTCCTAACCACTCTCTAGGGAGTATGAAGGTTCGCTAGAAAGGACGAAGATTAAAGAAAAATCTCACATTGATTTAACTTCTATTCTTCTAGCGTCGGTGAATGAATCATTTCACAAGAATGCAAGTTGATGACGGTACACAGTGTGCCTGAAGATACTTTCCGCCCTTAGACCGTTTAATCTAAGGAGTGTATTTTGATACTTATGTGCGGTGTTTCTTTTCAGTTCTTTCTCAAGAAGAACGACAGCGATTTGTACAGTATCATTACTATCAACAAAGAATTCTAAAAGGTACAAGGTAGACGCTTATAATATATTATCACCACTTGATGTATCAACAATCAAATTTAAGGAAATCTTTCCGTATTTTATTAGTAAAACTGTACAAGAATCATAATTCAGTTTGTACAAATCTATTCCATCATGATAAGTTCATCATAATAAAAGCAAACACTCGAATCAAAAGAAATGTATCAAAATGTTTAATGTAACGCATCCTCATAAAAAAAAAGACTAACAACACAAACCTAGATTATTACGTGTACTGCTTCGTGTTTTTTTTTAATTAAATTTGAAATCTTTTAACATTCGCAACTTGTCTGAGCTCTTGATCTTGCTACGAAAGTTTCTTTCCTACATGCACTGATCTCCACACCCAAAATCTTTTCTAATTATGGCCGCATTATCTGGCAACCATTCATTCAAGTTTACCAAACTCTTTGGGTTTCGATCGATCCTTTTTTTCTTGCCATTATATAGCATAAATTCCAGGAGTTCTTTTCATTATAAAAGCTGCAACCCTTTCTTATTTAATAATGTTGCAAGATTCAGTTTTGTATATTTTCACATGAACCTTTTGATGTCATGCAATTTTTTTCCTCCAAAAGGTAGAGAGACTAGAGTTGCCATAAACTCATTAACAACAACAACAACAAAAATAAAAAACCAATTACCTGCCAAGAATAATAAGATACCGGTAAGCAACTTGTACCGCGCCAAGAGTTTGTTGAATCTAGCGCGGTAAACGACGGGTTGAATTCTTCTAAGCCTTGGGTGGGTGGCATAAGTGATAAGGGTCTTCTACATATTATTTTTGTACTATAAGAATAGTTAACTAATTTTGTACATCTCAGTCTATATAAATATCTACAACAATCATAATTCATGTGGGTTTACATAGGGCACATGGAAGTTCGCGCGAGGGAGTGCATCAGTCCTTCGGGCACTTGTTGAGGAAATTCAGAAGAGTTTAAAAGGATCTTTGAATAAATTAGGAAAATATTAGGTGTTTTCCAGATTTCCAGAATCTGCCAAATATGTTTGACAAAGGGGAGGCGGGGGTTATGAATATGCTGTGAGTATCATAAAGATCATGTCTACCACCAGGGGCAAACAGCGCGGACAAGGAAAGCAATGCCGTTATCATGATGGAAAGAAAAATAATAAGCGTACAAATGAGTGGTTGGTGAAAATTCAACGCTTAAATAAAAACCTATCGCGAACAAGCAGTATAAACCAAGATTATACGACATACAAAGAATTTAAGATCGTTAAAAACAAACATATTTTTACTTCTTACGAACTCGCACAAAAACAAAAATTGATATTATATTTATATTCACACATATATGGGCCTATATATATTGCACCGGCTACTTAGTTCTGCAAGTCTTTAATGCCTAGATCGAAAGTGAGCTACCAGGAAAGAAAGCAATGTAAAGCCAGTCTAAAAATAGTTCTTGTGCAGTGTACTTTTGTCTATGGCAGGGAAGTGATATGTGAGCGTAATAATAATCGTGCAGCTGTTGCCCTGTGCAAGTGGGGGAAACAAGTCTAACCTAATTGCATTTTGTATTTCCTGTATTGATCGTTGAAAATGAAAAACTAATTTAATAGAATTTTGTATTAAAAAAAAAGAAAAAAAAAGAAAATACGTCATAATGTGTCACAAAATGGATTAAATCACCGTCACATATTAAACACAGGTACTCATCATTTAAACAATTTAATATCTGACTTATTGATTGTAAATCGCCAACCTGCCTCCTAATATCTCTCTCACTCTCTCTCTCTCTCTCTCTCTCTCTCTCTCTCTCTCTATCTCACCAAGAGACTTGCAATCGCCAGATAAATCGTGTTACTAGAGAGACAAAGAAAGAGAAAGGGAGAGATAGAGAGACAGACAGAGAGGAAGGAAGGGGGAGGGGGGGTATATTATTGCGGCGTGCGTGTACCAACCAGATTCCTCTCAATGTCACATAAATTAACTGGTTCTGCATTCTCAGGGTGGGGGTGGGGATCCACCATGAAATGGCGGAATCTGCGCCAGTAGAATCTCTATCTTGGGCCTTCTACGCGCAAATGAAATCTCTTTTTTTCTCTTTAAGTTATCTCTATGATATTTCGAGATGCGCGAGTCATACGAACAAATCCCTTCTTACAAGTTAAGGGTATATAATTATAGATATCTTTGTTGCTTTTGGCGTAGAAGAGATAATATTGAAGTTCGGAATTCGGAACTTAATCGCTTTCAACGGGTTACAATACACAATGTTTATTCATTATTCATTCACTTTTCACAGCATAGAAAAGTATTATGTAAAATGTGAAGTAGGTATATCCTTCAGTGACCAAATTTTAAGTGATGGAGTTCCTAGAAGCAGAAGAAGTGCTTTTTGTTGAGGATTATGATGGTCTTTTTGCAACCTATCGAAGTAAACTCACCTGCTCAATCACATATAAATACCTGGTATAGCCAGCCTACTGTAAATGTCTGCTGCAGCTTATTCATACTTCTTCCTTCGATCTGATTTTCTTCGCCTGGCACATCTTTCACAGTTTCAGATGCTTTATGTCGATTAACACAGATGTGCGAGACTATCATGAGGGTTCCAGGTTTTAATGCGATCTGCTTACTCAAGAGTTTTCAAACAGCTTCATTTCTCAATGTTCGTATTCTCATAATTCAAAGGATACAATGATGTCTGTAACGCATTGTACTATAAGTTGATCTATTCATTTCCTCATCCTTTTTCGGTGCGTAACGTTTGAGTAGCGGATCGACTAGATCTATGTACATTGTTTTATTTAGTTGCAGAATGTTTGTATTTCAAGCCTAAGAACTTCCGTCTTGTTTATTGAACACAGTCCGCACTTGTATGGCCAAGATTCTTCTGGAATCTCCGACCTAGTTCTAATATAGTAATGATCTCGTCACCCCTTGTTTACCTTTGTTTTGATTGGTTGCTAATTGCTAATGACGTGTACCAAGAATATTCTGACACGATTTATGTAATTCCTTTTCTGAATGATTCGACGAGATTTTGTATAAATCAAAGTAGAAATTATGTTTAGTCAGTCAACATCAAGTCTCCAGTGAGTGATTATTAAGTCTGCCTACATTGAGTGATTATTGAGTCAACACATTACAGTGATTGTAGAGTCGCGTTCTTGTGTTGTAATAAATAGTTTGCAATCTTTACTTGCGGACTTATTTTCTACGGACGAGTCGTGTGATTGGCTGTAAATATTTTCATACCCCTAGACAAACAGTCCCTAACAGATCACCCCATCACAAATCTGTTACAATGTCTCTTCGATTGTTAACTGTTTCCATGTTCTCACAGATCATTCTATTTCTTCAACACAGCTTTAAAAGTTGAATCCAAGGCGAAACATTTGAAGTCAAAAGAGACGGGAAAAAATCAATTGATTTCTTTGCTTTTTTTTTTTTATATAGCTTTCAATTGCTGTTAGGCCCAATATCATTTTTCCACCAGCACATAATCAACAATTTGTCTTACAATGGAGATAATCTCTCTCTCTCTCTATCTCTCTCTCTCTCTCTCTCTCTCTCTCTCTCTCTCTCTCTCTCTCTCTCTCTCTCTCTCTCTCTCTCTATCTCTCTCTCTCGTGATGTTAATAAAAAATTCAAATGGTATTTATGGCCACGAAGATTATGCGAAAGCATTTGCACTTGATTTATGGACGAAGTAAACCCGACATTCTTGGCCTTGAGCGGTGCAGAGTTAATCTCGGGACTTCATCAATCAAGGGGGGTCAGTCTTACTCGGGTGAACATGTTGACATCGGCCTCCATCAGGCATCAACATGTAGCCTGTCCTCACCAGGGCCTAGTCACACTGGTCCATGAGCCACCTCATGCTCAACGTCCTGGCTTTGCTCTTGTTTAGACACTTCGACTTGATATATTCCTAGCCGTGGGACTAATTAAAAAACAGCGATAAATTCCGCTCTATTGTACAAAGCAACCATTGCTCTCTTTAGCGTCATCCCTCACTCAATCCTCTTTAGCTATATGTAGACTTATAAAATCATGTGTATATATAACCGGAGGACATACGTCACTTGATTGTATTCGCCTCTCTGATGTAAAAGTTGCCCTTATATCGAGACGAAAATCTATCCCCCATCGCAACAGATGAGAACACTTCATCTTTTACGTTATTTTTTTTTAACTTAAAAACTTTTCACATCATTAGTCAAAAAAAATTTTTTTTTAATGTACTACAACCACATACATTTATAAGCCATTTCGTGTAGAAGAGCTAATAAATTTTTAAAGGTTAATTCTGCCACTAAAATAAATCCCAAAATAACACAATCTGTAAAGTTTTTAAAGGATACAGTTTTTATTTTATCTTATAATTCCAAAAAAAAAAAAAAAAAAAAAATCTAATCTCCTCTTTCTGTCGATGTTGGCATGATGTGTATTTTTAATCTATGTTCAAATTAAAAAAGACCTGTCTCATAGTCTGGTTTCTTCCTTAGAATTTTTCCAAGGCTTAATACGATTTACTTCATGGTGGGAAAAAAATGTAGGCTGTAATGAAATAGAAGGAGATAATTGGTAACAATCATAATGGCGGACATCTTTATGTAATTTGTGAAGATAAATATTGGACTCACAAAATACATCATTGAACCATATCAACATGGATTATTATGATGGATATCATTAAATACACTGTACTTTGAGGTTTCCTTTCAAAACAAATGAAATAAAATTGCCCTTTCATGTCATTGGCATTTCTTTATAGAATTTAAAATGATAAATAAAGCGCTTGCGTTTTGTTCAAAATATTGCCGTAGATGTAAATTTTGTAGTTCTAAACTTTTTTCAAAAAGCAGAGAAAACACCCTCTATGTTTATTTATTGATGTGCTGTTACACGTATCGCATTAAAAAATTAATAAATAAATTATGCTGGTTTTAACCATGCAACAATTTTTGACGCCTGAAAGCAAAGTAACGAAGATCAATGTTCGTGCAGCCATTCAATTTAGGCCTGAGCGTCTCGGAACGTGAGGTGCACAGGTCCATGAGACGCGAGGTCAGGCAAAGACCGTGGCGGCGCTACTAATGGGTCTCCAGTTTACGTGGAATTGTAATGTAGCCTACGTGTCTTACTTTCTTCCTGATTTCGGACAGACATCTGACACGCCCATGCGGAGCAATCTTCTCTGCATGCTAAAAGAAGGAACACAAAACTTCAACAGGTTTCTGCAGAACTTTTTGGCGCGGTTCGTGATGGCTCAAAATCTAAATAATTTTAAATCTCTGCAGTTATCATGCACCATAGAGTTATAGGTGAGTGTGTGTGTGTTTGTTTTTTGTTTTGTTTTTTTATAATGAGGTCTTAGATATGATAAGAAAAAAAAGAGAAGTGTGTGTGTGTGTTTTGCAATTGTTTCCCATCCCATTATGAAAACTGGTTCACAATGTTCAAGGCGATGACAAGGACCTATGGAGACTGGCACAGAGAGAGAGAGAGAGAGAGAGAGAGAGAGAGAGAGAGAGAGAGAGAGAGAGAGAGACACAGAGACACAGAGAGAGAGACAGACAGATAGACAGAAGGGCAGACGAAAAGAATAAACGGTATAGTATATTAAACATCCCAAAAGATGACAACATAACTTATATGTACTACAAAAATGACCGAAATACGTGTATGCGTTTCAGAAAACAGCAACAAAAAAAAAAAAAAAGAATTATTTTTCTAAGCTGAAACGGAGCAGGAAATGTTTCAGCCCTCAACATTCAACAGACATTCTAAATACAAGATGACATCAGACTAATCTTTAGTTCGTTGGAAGGTTGCCTGCATGCTGTCTTTGATTGTCAGGCAGGAAATAAGCTCAAACATAGCAATAAAAACCATAGGAATTAATTTTCTCATTTCGTTGTCAAACATGCAGGCAGATTTATAATTAGAAGTCCCGCATCAAAATTAGAGCACATAAAACAGATGCAAAACAGTAAAGTATACAGTAAAGTATACAATACATGTTGCTACAAAAGCTTAAGGCGCGTGTCTGTGGTACGATGAGCAGGCGTGCGGGTGACTTGTTAAACACAGTCATGTTGGACAAGTTTCACCCATATTTACTTTAGAAGATGTTGACAGCATCTGTCATTTGTACACGCTCGTGTTATAATGGGCCTGGAAATACTGGTGTGTTGGCTGACTTTACATGAATTCAAAGTGGTTATTTATCGTGCCCATACTTATATGAAAGTTCGTTTTCAGAGAAATTTGAAGAAAGCAAGAGAACAATGAGATCAAACATTAACGATATCGATAGAACTTAGCAGAGGAGGGCAGAACGCCAAGAAGGAAAATGCAATATGACGTGCTTCTTTTTTTTTTTCTTTGTCGACCATACAGTAGTGGCAGCTTTTCACAGTTTAACGTTCATTAAGTATGTTTCAATTTTTAGCAAAAGTTATCCCGTATTATACGGTAAAGCACTATTGATGGCAATGTATAGAAATTATAACGGATCCCTGATTCTCTTTCGGTTGTAATTTATTATCTAAGAAGTCTTTATGATGATGGTCATGGAAGTGAAATACAGGGGAGATTAAGAAAGATCATAAGTCCGTCAAACGCCTTGACCCCCGTTGACCGCCATGTGAATGGGAGTTCTCCATGCTTGAGACATTCTTGATGACTGTCGCCTGACAACATCGCTGGCAGTTTGCCAAGCCCTTAGATTTATCTACTAGAGAGTTTAACATAACTAGTAATGAATTTGAGGTATGGTCACTGTAAGAGCTCTAGTTAGATTATGCATATCTCTCTCTCTCTCTCTCTCTCTCTCTCTCTCTCTCTCTCTCTCTCTCTCTCTCTCTCTCTCTCTCTCTCTCTCTCTCTCTTTCTCTCTCTCTCACAAACATACACACACATAATCTCACTCTTTCTTCTGTTTCTCTCTCTCTATCACACATACACACACATAATCTCACTCTTTCTCCTCTCTCTCTCTCTCTCTTTATAAAAATGTAATTTCTTTAACACCTTCTTCTTTTCTATAGCTTTTCTAGGTGTATCAACTTCCTTGTTATAAATGTAGTCTATCTTTACTTTTATAAAGAGTGCCAACGCGCTATAGTTTCCGTAAAATGAAGCTTATCCTTTTCATTTCCCTTCACTATTGTCCAAGAAGCAAACGACTAAGCATATGGCCGAGCCATGTCAATTTTTTTTCTTTTATAAAGTATTTTTGGTAAATCTTTAAATCTTTCAGGGAAGGTTCTTTTCCCTCGTACTACTAATACTATCAAGTAAATGTGGTCTGTTGAGATTTTAGATTTATTTTTTGCCCCCCCCCCCCCCCAATAAAAAAAAAAAAAAGCGAAAAGACCTGATGACTAAGCGGTCTGGCTGTGTCAAAATAACATAGCTCTGCCGATCATCTCCAAGCTGTCCACAATAAAGGAGCTGACACATGAATGGATGCGGCCATCTGAAGACTTACGAAAAAAGACTGAACAATGCATAATGCTAGGCCTATGTAGAAACTAGTGTGAACTCAGTGTCAATTTTTTTTTTTTCCAGCTGAAAAAAATAATGGATGACAGAGTGAAAATCTGACTGTCTGCAGGATGACATTTAAAAGAAATGTATAATTCATCATCTTATACAACGTGATCAAAGGACTTTTTTCGGCCATGTGATAGAGAAACTGGTGGAACATCTTGTGCTAACTGGAATGATCGAAGAAAAACAGCGAAAAAAGATGGAAGGATTAACACAATGGCCAAATGTAGAACGAATGACAGATGCACTAAAATGAGGAGAAATCAAGACGCGTGGAAGGACGTGATCGCCTATGCTAAATAGCAGGGCACTTGATTGATTAAATAGGATCGCGTTGATCAATAGCAATGAAGTTAACATGAAATTTCTGGAAAGTCGGAATAGAAAAATAAAGGAAAAAACTTTTCATTAGACCAGAAACTAAGCGCATTAGTTGGGATCCATCCCAAGGCCAGTTGGCTCGGTCAAGGACCAAATCCCTGGACATTCTTATTGTCAGTCCAGAGCCCTATCTCCTGAACTATCTGGCGCCGTTGTTGCACATGCATAAACATTACGCAAAATAAGCTTCACTTTGTTTAAAGTTCTGCCGCGCCAACAATGTGCAGCAGGCAGAAGTAATCCAAGCGCAATTACTAAAGAAGGGAGGACAAACAAGTCCAGTGCACAGCAGAGTGGATTTCAAAATGGAAAGTTTTATAAAATGGCTAATTTTTAAATGATTTGTACTGGCTTTTCATATAATACATTGCATACAGGCCAGTTAGCAAGACGCTGGCATGAAAGGTGTGGTTTTGCTAGGGTGAACAACAATTCAAAAAAACTGCATTTTGTTAGTCAAACATACTTTCAATCACTGCATTTGCATCTCTGTCAGGAAAATTTAGAGGGGGCAAAGGGGTGGATACATTATTTTGTCCAGTCTATAACTTCTCTTTTTTTTTTTAAATAATAGGTATCAATAGGGTCCATCAGTCTTTGTCAAGAGTTCGCACTTTTGTTAGAATCATTCTACTTCCGATATTCGTGCACGTGAAGGTTGGCAACAGTTAAATAATAAGTAAATTGATCCACGTTTATTTAGCAGTCAAAGATTGTGGCATTTAACATGAATGCCATAAGATTTAAGTAAGGTATCTATGGTAGAAAAGATTTGGTGTGAGAGAGTGGGAGAAGGAAAACAGACAAAAGCCAGGACACGATCCATAAATAGGCCTAATGACAAATTTAAGGAAAAGGCAGACAGAATGTCAGACAGTGCAACCAGAGCCTTTCAACATTATATTAGTACATGTACAAAAGCTGACGGTCTACACATCAATAGAAATTTATACTTCCAAAGAAGTAAAATTAAAATCAAATTGGAAAAAATAATACCGGTAGTATGTTGGACAGGGGTAAAGGTAATTCCACCCCATCATCATAATCAAAAAGATTTTTCTTCAACCAAATAGACAATTAATACCATATATAAGCCTCTGATTTTCTTTTAAAGCTCTATGGGTTCTTCTATAGCTTTTTTTAATTCTCATCTTAAAGTAGTGATGTGAAATGTAAAATACATTATTATTAATGTCTTGATTTTATCTCTCAGAATACCCGATGAAACTTGAAAATAAGACAAACAGTGATGACAAAGTTTGACCAAAAAAATCGTGTTTTCTGGAAATGAATAAAAACCACAAAAAAGGAGCAAGGGTTGACATTATATTATTATTGATGTAGTATTCAATATAGCAGCTACTCCTGCTTCTAAAAATTTCTATTTCTACTTGCAGTTGGAAATGGTCCTTCTGCTACTAACATTCGCTATTACTTTGTATTAGCATTACATTATAATTTTTAAAAAGTTGAAAGAATACACAGTCTATAACAGAGGCCTTTGTAAGCACACTAGTTCCTGTTGTAATGATAACTGAAAAAATATCTCTGAAAAATCATAAATGGAGTTGTCAAAGAAGGAATTTTAAAAAGTAATCTGACCCACATCCCCTAAAAATTAGTATTACAGTGATCATAATTAACATTCATTCAATCATTGAAAAAAAAAATCTTAACCTATAAGATCAACCTACCTCTCTGTCTTTCTGATAGTGATCAGTAGCCCACACAGTGGCCTGGTGAGTACGAACCAGCTTTCGCAGGTCATATTTTGTATTGCATGCATATGAACACGTCAGGCATGTCTTTCCTACTCCAGAATCACCAACAATCACACATTTTATGATTTCTTCAAAACCAGATAATGCTTGGTTCACCATAGTTCTGTCTTGACAAACTTAGTGGATTAAACCTCCTTCATGTAGATTTATTATATGTCCGTCATTCTGTTCAGGTGTTCGCTGTTGTTACTTTGAAGCTAAACGCTCTACATGATAATCATTAATTGATATGCATTTTTTATATTAGTTAATACACAGTAATAATTGAAGTGGAAAGGGTACTACATGTCAATATTTATGCAGCAGAGTCAGCAAGATCTTTTATGGTAAAATACAGAACTATTTAGTAATACCATAACAAAAAAATTATTTTTACATAATTTTCTCTTTTCAAAAATTTTTGTTACTCCCGAAATAGATTAAAAAAAGAAACAAGGTTTGTGAATGAAATTACTGTTTTCATACTTTGCAATGCCTCTTGATTAGAGCTGTGCTCTAATGGAAGGCGAATATACCATTGATCATCAAGAGTCAGTGTGTGGGGTAAGGATGTTTTGGGGCATGGATGATGTATTTTGTGTAGGTTGACCAATAATTTACAGAGCACTCTTGCAAAAGTTTCGTTATTACAAGGGTTGATTGTTTTCAGACTTTTTAAATCTTGTTACTTTTTATTTAAGTTATAGATTTAAAGAATATTTACAAAAAATTGGGATTTTTTTTTTTAAATTAGGGGAGTCTTGCTATGAATTCAAAACTGATTAAATAAATTAATCATATTACTTAGAGCAGCTAAGTATTAATACAAACAGCTAGAACAAAAGGTTAGGCAGAGGAAAATTTACATGCAGCTTTGATTTCGCTTTTCTACTTTCTTAAAAAAAAAAAAAAAACGATCTATAAAGTCCAAAGCTTACTAAAAAACAGACAAAGTTACCAAAGTCAACAAACTTTTGCAGTAAGTGTGAGAGTGAGCTATACTATTTAACTTTTTAACTATTTGGCAGAGATAGGACACTTAGATATTTTCGTTGTGTGGGCGTGTAGGCTGAATTATAAGCAAGTTCTGAGTATTTTTTTTCTATCTATACTGTGCCTAAAAGTGAAAAGAAATAGGAAGGACTTCCGAATGGGTACAGTAAGTGACATTTATAAAAATATGGAGGATTAGATCTAATAACTGAGAACACTCTCCACTGAGGTAAAAATTTGCCATATATAACAGAACTTATTAAAGCCTCAACTAAGTGTATCTTTTTCTAGCAATGAATTGCCTATGAAAAAAAAACAAAAAAAACTATGGCATCATACATCCTATATCATATCTTAATATACTAAACTGACTTAACATACTGGAAGTCCTACCAAGAAATGCATCACTGCACTATAACTCAAACATGCAAAAGTTTGTTCGATTTGGTGCCTTGGTCTGCAGTTAAGGAAGCTTGCATTAGGTCTTTAAAGAGCATGATTTGAACTTCAGATAATTTATAAACTATTAACTGAGGAAGATGAGAGTCTAATTTGCTAAGAGCAATAGAGTCATTTAGTAGAAATCTAATTTCATTTTAATGGATCTTAAAAAGACCGAGAATCATACATGCTCTTTATCCAATTAACAATCACACACGTTGAGATTTATAACCTAGTCTTTAAAATGTCATTAGAATATTAGGAACTATTTGTGATTCCTGGTATCGATTCCCAATATAAAATTAAGCAAGGTTTTAGGCTCGTGCCTCTATAGCAGGTTGTTGGTTTCGTATTATGCAATTTAACGATTTGCCTTAATTCCTCACACAGTTTAGGCTTTGGAATCGTTAATCAATAGGATTTTAAAGCAATTCATAGCTGGGATCTGATTCAAGATGGATTAAAAGTCTCATCAAAATTAATGTGCATCTAGACTGAGTTTAAAATAGATTTTGATCTAGATCTAGGAGTGATACTAGATCTAGATTCTATAGGAGTCCGGATTTTCATGTAGATTAGATTTAGATCTAGATCTAGTTATGCAATTTACTCTTTTAATATTTTTAGAAGACTTGATGCTTAAAAAAAAAAAAAACTTTCATGCCGATAACATTTTAGCCTAAGGCTGCTAAGACTGAGGAGTTGGCTTAAATCCGAAAGAATAGCCTTGACCAGTGTCCAGAGAAACGAAAAACTGTTGTCTCACATGTGGTCTGCATCAGTCTGTGGTCCGACCACAACCTGACTTCATTGTTTATGTGTTATAAAAATAGATCAAAACAAATGGTAACAACCAGGCTTGTCCAGCATTTTCTAAAATATCAAGTCAAAATATTTTTTTTTAAATCACGTACTCCCAATCAAAATAATGCATTTTTGTGAATCTAGGATATGATTCTTTTCATTTTATTTTATTTTTATTTTTTTAGTTTTTTTATGGGGGCTTTGAATTGAAGATTCATGTAGATGTGATTATAAATGCTTTGCTCCATAACAAGAACAACCATTCTGGTGGTGTTGTTGTTGTTGTTGTTGTTGATGATGATGATATAGGAGGTGCAACGGGTGGCATTTGGCTATTAAGGTTCGGATTTTATTGACTTTTTCTTTCCTTATTCTACGGGCGTTTGGGTTTCCTTCAATTGTCTTTTTTTTTCTGACAAGCATTACGCAGATGTGTTGTTGAGAGTGCTCTCTCCGGTTATTGTGTTGTATAATGTAGTCCTTTTTAATTAATATCATTAATAATAGCAACAAAAATAACAAATATGATAATAATAATAATAATAATAATAATAATAATAATAATAATAATAATAATAATAATAATAATAATAATAATAATAATAATAATAATAATAATAATAATAATAATAATAATAATAATAATAATAATAATAATAATAATAATTTGGCATCAGATTTGTACACACAAAAAGCTCTGACGTTTTTAACATAACTGTCACATTCACTTCCTGTTTTGTAGTAGATCCCAGGCCTAGCAGTCAATTCTGTAAAACCGAAAAGCTTAATTCTCCAGCCACTGCCCACTTTCAAGGCAAACCATGGCAATCGATTTGAAAAAGAATAAAGATGCGCTAACGAAAGCATATCATAAAGTCCTTGACGACAGTGATGATACAGATTGGTAAAGCTTTCGAGTATTCTATAACTTTTAGGAACTTACTTAGATAGAGAATTTAGTCGCCGGTAAATCTAGATCTAGCATTGTTAAGTCTGAAAGCATGTTCTTACTGCTTCGATTTACCGTTCAACTTCCGCGTTTAGTTTGTGCAATGAAATTTGTTGCGTTGTTTAAAAGTGCAAAAAAAATAAAAATGATTATTTATTTAGAGGTTATTATATTAACGTACAATTATATCTTAGGTACATATGCATTGTGATCGGTATTTTTTTTATACCATTCCATCTTACTTCCGAGATCCATCTTTACTAGATCTAGACTAGATATAGTAGGCAACTTCAAGAGAACAAAATATCATTGGAAGGCCATGGATCTCAAGGCATCAATGGAAAGTCTTCTTTTTATTGGCACAGCTTGTTCAAGGATTGATGCAAACAGTCCCACCATCCCAAAAACTACCAATGCCATTAGACTTAGATCTCTATGTATTGCAAGTTGCAACTAAAAATAGTGGTAAATTTTTACTTCTACACCCACACTCACAAGAGTGCTGTTTCTTGTCTTTCCGGTCGACCTTGACCGTGATCGCATTATAAGTGAAAGTAGTCCCGATTACGTAATACTATAACAGAAAAACATCACTTTAAATGCCAATGTGAGTTGGGTGTACAGGTAAAAAAATACCAAAATAGTTTTAAAACTCCTCCCCTCCCCCTTCCCGAATTTCGCAATAGCAATTTGATTCTTGATTATTATTTTTTTACTCAAAATAACAGTTGATATGCCTTGTCTGTTTAGCAGACTAGGAGCAGACATCAGCATTTTAGAGTAGTACTACCACTTAATGACCTCACTGTGGTAAAGATTACACTTTTACAACAGTTTTTTATCAGCCCTTTGTAAGCAATTGAAAAATTGCTGAAGACTTCAGCTCCGTTTTGTAGAATGCTCCTGAAAACAAGGTCACATTTGCTTACTTGGCCAATTCTTTAATGAAAATACTGTTGCCTCTAAAGAAATGAATGTAATACAAATTGGTTCCATGGCTCATGATTGCTTCAAATGTTTAATAGATTGACAAGATTGTATCAAGTTTAAACGGAGACCTGGCAGATAGTTTACTTGTAATACAAATATGTTTGAAGTCCCTACACATTTATATATATTCAATTCCATCCTTGTGTTCCAAGTTATGAAATTCTGTGCCATATTCTCTCCTATATTAATCTGGCTGAATAAATGTTCAACAAACATGACAACACCTATTATTTTTTAATGCATTTTTTAGGAACTTCTGTAATTGTCTCTTATTTCTTCTTTATGACTTTTAAATATTTTTAACTCATTAATTGCAGGGCATTATTTGGATATGAAGGACAAACTCCAGTGTTGAAAGTGGTTGAAACAGGCAGTGAGTTATTGAAACCTATCATGCTGTAAAAGAATGATCTCCATAGCTTTCTTAGATTTTTACTTATTTCTTATTCATCTTGTTCTCCTCCTCCTGTTCTTTTTTCTTCTTATTCGTATTCCTGTATTTTTTCTTTTTCTTCTCATCCTCTTCCTCCTGATCCCTTTGTACTCCTCTTGTCCAGCTTCTCATCCTCTTCCCTCAGTGGTCATTAGTGCTGATGCAAACTTGTAAAATTGACTTGAACTCAAAAGACTATCAGTGAATATCTATTCAGTGGTATTTGCCTTCATATAATTGAATGGCTTGATGACTCAATGTAGTTAGCAGGATGTCATTTTGTTTTGTTTTGCTTGTGTCAAAGAGTTTGCACCATTGCGTTCAAAACTGAATGGGCCTCTTGATTTGCTGTATTATACACTAAGGGACTCTGTTAGGCCTTCTCTCCACTGAGGCCAAGCTTGTGTTGACAGGATGCTCGCCAGAGGCAATATCGTTTGTTTTCAAAGTAAAATTGTGCTAACTTCATTTTCGTGCTCAGAATCCGTACTGTTGTGGGGTAGGCGGGTGAGAGTAAAGGATCTTGTTAAGATTCTACTAACTTGGATTAGATCGGTGTGGATAGCACCATTCTTGTCTTCATCTATGAGAATCATCCTTTGTTCTTTGTTCTTCTTTGAATATTAAGCTTCTGGCCATAATTTCATCAGTATATCGCACACTGCATTCAATGCGCAGCGACATTTTGCTTTAACTTCATCTGAAATTATATGCCGTTAAGACTTATTTTAAATGTAAACATTTCGTGAGGAAGCTCAACTTCACGTTTAATTAATTGTCACTGTTTTAAAGTTTTTACTTTGCTTTTGAACTTTTTGCATGTTTTCAATTTTAAAGCTGCTGATTGCAGATAAACAATATTTTAATGTTAATGGCAAACACAATTTTCTATAAAGAAAGTTACATGGGGTATTCTAAAAGAAATAAAGCACCATATTGTTAGCATTCTATGTGTTAAGTGGTGGAAAGCACTAAGCTATTAACATTATGAGATTTGCACAAGGTTAATGCTCTAGTTCACCAAACATCTCATTATCAATAAATTAATAAGAAAGAAAAAAATCCTTTGGGCTGATATGTGTGTGTGTAAGTTCCTTGTTTACCAAGTTTTATAAAGGCCTTGTAATCATGTGCTAGTATATTGTACGTGAACTGTTCACTCACTGTGACTGTACAATACATCTAGGCAAGTTGGAATGTCTTGCCAGTCTCAGTTCATTCTATTTTTAGTTACCATCAAACATCAACAAGACTTTGACAAATACATTTTGATTATCTTTGAGGAAAAAAATATATTCTGCTTGCTCCAACACTTGTGGTCATTCCCAAAATATTTTAATAGATATTATATTTTTGCGTTGGCTTCTTTGATGAATTTAACTGTGCATAGTAAATTATTTAAGTATATCTTAACTTTTCATTGTCCTTTTTTTTTAAAAAAAAAGCTTAAGAAGGATATTCATCATTTCAAATGCTTGAAAAGGTTTTTTCTTGATATTTGTAACAGATGGAGGCATTGAAGAGATGCAGGATGACCTCAACAGTGGGAGAATGTTGTATGCTTTTTGTAGAGTCCAGGATCCAAACACAGCTCTCAATAAATATGTCCTTATACAATGGGTTAGACTTCTTCGTTTCTATTATTATGTTTGATTACAAGACATGATAGTAAACATACATACCAGCAGTATAGACGCAGTAGTAGTAGCAATAGTAGTAGTAGTAGTAGTAGTAGTAGTAGTAGTAGTAGTAGTAGTAGTAGTAGTAGTAGTAGTAGTAGTAGTAGTAGTAGTAGTAGTAGTAGTAGTAGTAGTAGTGGTGGTGGTGGTGGTGGTGGTAGTAGTAGTAGTATTAATAGTGGTGGTGGTGGTAGTTTTACTAATAGTGGTTGTTGTAGTGGTTTCAGCAATTATGATGGTAGTCATATGGGCCTTAAAATTAGATTTAGACATATGATTTTTTTTTATTAGGTATGCATACCAAAAAATACTTTCTATCAATATTTATTCTCATCAATAAAATTAATCTATGTTTTACTTGACTGACCTTTTATTTTTTTTTTTATTTAGACAGGAGAGGGTGTGCCAGAAAACATAAAACTGAAGTATACATCACATCTCAGAGATGTTCAAGGATTCCTTAAGGTTTGTAGCTTTCAAAAAAGAATACTGCGTACCAGCTTACAAGTGAAATTCTTTGTTGCATTATATTATTGTCACAAATTTTTTGTGTGTTTTTTTCTTCTTGCTTAAAGCATGTATATTTGTTGATTAAAATAAAAGGCAGTTTTGTATCTGATTAAATTGATTTTTAATTTGAGTTTTTTTGTTCTACTTTAGTGCATTTGGTTGTTCAATTTTGAAAAGCAATTCTTTCTTTACTTCATCCTGACTTTATTTATTTTTACTATGCACGAGTGTGAGGTGAGGGATTTGTGTGTCTGCTGCTGGAAAGTTGGGAGATTACAAAAGCTCAATATTTTTGAGTGTAAAGTATTCACGTGTTGTATTTGACAGGGCATCCATATCACATACCCAGCAAGATGTGAGGATGATATCGATGCTGATGACATACTCAAGAAAGTAGCCAAATCTTCTGGTGCTAACTACAGTTTTCACAAAGAGGTCTCTAAACCAGTGGAAGCACCAACACCAGTGGTAAGATTCTAGTTCAGAGAGTTTATTGACGTAAAACTGCTTTTAACAATTTAAGTTGGAAGAGATCAAGAGTTCATGGTATCCATGCATATTAATGAATTTCCAAAATAAAGTGCAACATGATCAGATTGAACTCGGATCCCTCGAAATAACAAATTCCTCGGACTCATCCGGTTTTTCCATTCTTATTCTCTCTTTATTCCCTTCTTATTTCTATGTTTTTTAGAACTAGTTCGAAGTTATATCACGTTTTCTTCAAACAATCAATCTTCAATTAGAGAAAGGAAATGTTGGGGATTAGGCCTAGCTCTGCTTGACAAACAATCCTTGTCTAGATTAAAGATTATTCAAGAACAAGCAACGCTCATTGTATTTAAACGTCGACTTTAGACTGAATATATCCCTAGCTAGGAAGAAATTTGTGAAAGCAATCTTAATGTAGACCTAGGGCCTAAATCTAAATCTGGCATCAAGAGTTTGAGATCCAATAAGGGCTGGGATTTGGAGACACATAAAAAGTTTTACACAAAACAAGTTGGGAATGACAGATCGGCTTGTTCGAAGGTGTCTGTCTTCCATCCGCTATTTGAAATACTAAAAGTAGGGAAAATACGGCAAATCAGGTATCCTCTTAATGCTCGGAATTGCACGCAAGAAGCCAAGAAAACAGGAAATCTCAACATTGTTAACTTACTTCAAATTATTCAGGAAAACTGTCCCAAACGCAAACCCAGGACCCAAGTGCTAAAAATAGAATTTTTCAGTATGGCTTCCTCAAACATAAAAAAAATTCCCTAATGAGTTAGAAGAATGTGTGCTCCTCTGTATGTCCAAATCTTCAATAATTGTGGCTGCTTATTGTTTGAATTTTCTTGAATGCACTGTGTCTGTAAAAGTCTCATATTAAAGCAGTTAAAAAAAACCTGTGATATCCTCCACTTGTATTTTGCTTCAGACCCTCTGCTTTCAAATGAGAATCCTATCATTTTATCTTCCTTCTCTTCACAGGGAACAGACTACAAAAGAATTATACCATCTTCCGATATCAACATGAACAATCGAGATAAATTCTGGGCTCAAGCAGAGGTCATTTTTTTTTAATTTTTCAAGTTTTCCTCGAATTTCAACAATTTTCACAATGTATCATTTGTTCTTATGAAAATTATTGTATGTAAAAATCTATACAGTGGTAACCCTGAGTTATAATATAAATTGCTTGGAAAATACTCAAATTAAGTAAAAGTCTTTGTTCAGTGGCCAATTTAGATAGAGATAACAATGTACAAAAGTCTTTCAAAGTCACATATCAGATGAACTCTTTTTGAAAGCGTCTTATTCAAAAGGTTCTAAGAATAGGAGCTGGATCAAAAAGCCTTCCTCAATAAGAGCCAGTAGTGGCAACAAAGTGTAGTTATGATTAGCAAACAAAAAGAGTTAAAAAAAAAAAAAGGATAAGAAAATTCATAATGATAAACTATATTAGTTTTCATATTAAATTAATTTTTTTTCTTTCTTTTTTTTTTTTTGGTGGTGCAATACTCACAAAATAATTTTCCTTTCCTTGTAATAATCTTGTTTTTGTGGCATCCTTGTATCAACAGAAAGATGAGACAAAGAGACAAAATGAGGAGAAACAAAGAATTGAAGAGGAGAGAAAACGTTTAGAAAGTGAGAGAAAAGACCGTGAGGTAAACCGACTTTTAAGCAAGCAACTATCCAGACTTTCAATTTTCCACCCAAGCCACCTTGAATGTTTGCTTTCCTCTTATGGTTGAATGATTGAGTTTGTTTTTTTTTCTTCATTTTAATATTGCACTTTAAAGTATCAAAGTATTATGCAATTTTATCTGGGTTTTTTTTTAATACCAGTTTTGAAGGTTTCATGATGACAGTAGAATTTTGACCTCTGTTAATATTTTTCTAAAAATTGTTTATTTTTGTGCTGATTCAAACTAGGATCATAAGAGATGTTTAAATTTGTGAAGATAAACACAGATACATTGTGTGATTTTGCTAATTGGAATTCTTAGCTCAGTTATCAATACTGTACCTTTGCAATGGAAACAAAAATCCTTTTATAATTTCTCTCTGCACCATTTTTCCCTTACAGAGACATATCAGGCTACATTATGGAAAAAAATGTTTAATGACTCTTTTTTTTTTCATTTGATAATTTATGGTTAAATAAATAATAAAATAAATAGAATAAAATTGAGTATTCTTTGCAAATATATATATTCAAATGAGAGACGTAAAAGAGGCATTATTTGTTTCTAGGGAAATATTTAAATAAGGTAATAAATTATTTTCAACAATTAGAAAATACTTGCAATTTTTGTTTCAGACTAAACATAAAGATCATTAAATTGAAATTTGACATTAATTTGCAATACAATGCAACAATCATTATTTGGGCCTTCAATTTTAGATAAATATACATTTTTTGTAAATTCTAAAATACTTGAAATTGAACAAAAAGCTCATGGTGAAGTATTTAAAATTTAGAATACCTCTTTTTTTTGTTTAGACATAAATTTCTTCAAAGACATTTGGGTAAAGCTCATATGTTTCAGTTTAATGACACCCCGTTTTAAAGATTGTATTTTTTTTGATAATTTATCATAGGTTGTTCTAATGCAAATGTTTGTGTCATATTACAAATTTCATATGAACCTATTTAATGAATGTTGTCAAAAGATTTCATAAAATTGTGTCACTTATTTTAATGGAGCTCTTTTTTAAGTCGGTTTGAGACAAGAATAACAGGAGTAAAATTTCGCCAAGGATTTTCATATATTATTTTTAATCTAAACTTCACGTGGAGTATTTATAGGATCGCTCTTCAATTTTAAAAAATTTTTTTATTGATCCTCAAAAGAGCTGTTTTCACTTTGGTTTTTCTAACAAGCACTGTTTGAAAATATTTTGTCAGTTTAAATCATCAAAGCTTAAATTTATCTTATGTTGTATCTATGGGTTGCATTTTGGGTTCACTTTGTTTGTGAAACTTAGATGGCAGAAACCAAAGAGCGAGAGAAGAAGATTTCTGAACACTCAAAGGAAATAAACCGCCAAAGGCAAGCTGAAAAACAGGCAGAGGCAGTTAACAAAGACGCGGAAAAGAAGAGATGGGTAATGTCTCTCTGAAATCAGTGGTTACTTTTGGTTTGTGTGGTTTTTATCTTTTTTTTTAATTTATGCCTTTTATTAATTTGGAATGAGATAAATTACAAGTCTTGCTCACCATAACCTTTTTATTTTAGTTTGTTTTATATTTCTCTTGTGTAGAATTTAAAGCCAAGAGCTATAAACCTTAAATTCATTCCATTTTATATGAATTGAATTCTCATTTTTAAAGAGCGTTGTTATATTTCTAGTCTTTGAAAAGGCATGTTATGGAATGAAAAAAAAACTGTTTCCTTATTATGTCCTTGAAATTTTACTGAGATTTGGAATATGAGCTTTTTAAAGAGTTTTAGGAGTTTTACGTAAAGAATTTTATGTATGTATTTTACTGAGGCTAGAGAAAAGTCTCATTATTTGGTTTCTGATTTGATAATGTAATAGTGTGGGAAAAAAATCATATTTGGTTCCAAACAATGGCAACAAATAAAAAAAAAAAAAAGTAAAAGGCTTTTTATTTGAATGAATTTCCAGACACAAATATATATAAATGTTTTTTTATTTAAATTTATTTCCTGTCATTTTTCCTCTAAATCTTTCTCATTCTAGTGTCACTTTGGTACTATGTCCCAAAGATGAATGGCATAACTTAAGTATCATAAGAGGATTTTTTTCATCATTGCTGTGAAAATAGTCTTCCTTTTTTCTTATTTGGGATATGGAGGGGCTTTTTATCCTGTATACATTTTATTTTTAATTTAGCTTTAAAACTTGGAATATCGATATGGCTTTGGTTGAAAAATCTTTTTACCTTTCATGTTTTGCTACCTCAATAACTGATTTTGTTAGTATACTGGTGGATATTTTTTTTCAGAGGACATCAAAGTCAGGTATAGAGTTTTGCTTAACTTTCCCTTCATTTTAAATATTGACACCCAAGCCCAGGTTTGACATTAAAGAAAGCTCCCAAAGTCTGTCTATTGGCAATTTCAATTCCTTCCCTTTTTATATTGCATATACAACCCTTCCCATTGAATTTTATTAAATTTCTTTCTTGTCAATGTTGTTTCTTAAGAATATTTTTTTATGATTTTAAATATGTTGTTTTATATTTAAATTTTAATAAAACTAGTGACTACAAACACTTAAGTAAATAGGTACATCATATGCAATTCTAAAAAAAACACCCAAAGAGACTTAGAGAATATTATAATTGTGTGAACAAGAAAGAAATGTACAAAAGGAAAAGTAAATTATTTTTCTGAACATTTTTGTTGAAACAATATGAAGTATCATAATAAAGCAGGTATCGCAGTCAAAACTTCTGTCGCGAATATCAAATCGTTTTCAATTATATTGATTACCTGACCTAACATTTGCTCATTTATGCATAAATGCTTGAGTGTATATTCATGAATTTTTCTTTTGAGGATGCTTGTTTGCAATGAAAAGCATCCATCGCATTGTGTTTATGTTGTAATCATTTCATTTTTTTTTAATGATAACCTTTAAGGAACAAGTTCAGAGGGAATCTAGCATTGATGAAGAACAGCGAGGGCATAGAAGTGACCAGATGAGGAAAGAAAGGGCAGCAGTAAGTATTACTATACTCTAATGCTGCATAATTATTCTGTAACTTCAAACTTGCATTTGTTGCAAGTCTTATCGAGATATCAAGACTCAGGTTGTATCTTCATTTATTGTTGTCTGCTCTTTCCTAAGACAAGCAAGGTCAATTTCATCTGATCACCCCAAGCTGTTTAAAATTATGTTTCTTTATATTTTTTTGGCTTCTTAGGAGGCAGCTCAATTGGTGTCTTCCTCAACATCTAATGCCCGTGATTTCTTCAAAATGAAATCTGTGGAAAGACCAGATAATGCTCCAAGAGGTCCACCTCCACCCAGGTATTTACTTATAGCATTCGTCTTTTAAATGTGTGATTTAATTTTATGACATAAGCAGTATGAGATTGATTCTGAAACTGCAGTTGGAGTTTCATGCTGGGCGTTTTGTTGGTAGGTAAAATAGAGTTCTGTTACCGCTATATGTAATCATGTTCCTCTAAATAAACTATCGCTCCTTATTGGTTGGTTTATGGTTTTTAAATAGAATGCCTCAAAATAGTTTATTGAAATTAAAACTGCTTTGAACAGCCAATTTACTTTAAAAATCATCCAATAAGATTCCTGTAATAGAGACCTTCCTTATTATAGAATTTTTTTCTCAGTAAAACTTAAAAGTATCCCTCAGTGATCTTTAATATGTCATGCTTTTTCCAACAATTCAGTCTAAATTGTGTGAACTATAAGGTGTTCAAATTATGAGAAATGCAAATTCAAAAATACTATGCATGTAGAAAAACCCTACAAGGCTTCAGGATAGGTATGAGTGATTCATAAAATTCAACTTGTCAAAGTTTGATTCAAGTGGCTGCACTGTTTCATACAAGAATTCCTTGGAGCAGTTTAATTATCTATCATGAAAGTTTCAAGAATTTAGGTCTTCAGGAGCAAAATAGTTCTGCAGATAATTTGTGAATGATACGACGCAAGCCTAGTGATATTTTTTTTGCCCATATTATTGAATCTTTGGATGAAGTGAAAATACTGAAATAGATTTAGGTGCATATTTGAATGGGGTTAAAGGACGCGTATTTATCAACTCAAACAAAAGTTGAATAGTTTACTTTTGATGTAACAGGTATTTTGACACACATATTTGAATGGGGTTAAAAGACGTGTATTTATCAACTTAAACAAAAGTTCAATAGTTTACTTTTGATGTAACAGGTATTTTGAGGCAGATTGATAATTGACTAACAATTTTTGATAAGGAATAGAATTTCATGTTGCAAAATATGCTACTTGATTGTTACGCTCTGCCACTAGTTGTTTTTTTTATACATACTATTTGTTATTTAGGAAAAATTGGGCTTTAAGAAATAAGTTATACATTTCTTTAATATTCAAAATTCTATTTTATAGTTGCTTTTAGAGATAATTAGGGACAATCAAGGATTAAGTATTTATTTTGCTGAGTGAAAAAAGCTAAGGTGAAACATTGAACTAATTTTCCATTCTTTTCTCATTCTTACAAATGTGTATGTCAGCATTTTTTTCTGCTGCCACAAATACTCTTTTCTTTTCTTCTCACTTTGTTTTCACCTGTATGAAACGGAATTTCAATATGTTTTTCAAACTCATTTCATAATTTTCTAAGCAACAAATTGTTATCCCAACTCTCAGAAAACTGAAGCATAATTTTGGAAACCAAGAGCAGACGTCAGCTCCTCCCCAGAGGAAGGAACCCATCCAGCTTCCCAAGCAGACAGAACCAGAGCCTAGTCAGGAGGAGGAGGAGGTTGCACCACCTGTTCAAGAGATTGAGCAGCCTGTGAGTAAAGTGGATGACTGCAAAAGACTTATAGTCTGTTGAGCAGCATTTTAATTATTTAATGCAAAATTTATTTTTGATAAAATTTGTTTTCCTTTGCACATTGTAAGGTAAACTTTGGGAATGATTTTAGATCAGTGATTTTGTAGCCATGACGCAGGCTGGAATTGCATTAAGTACTGATGCTGACAGAGATTCAAGAGAGATCGAACAATGAACTGCCCCACAAATGTGGTAATTTTTTGTCAGTGTTCATCTTGTTCACAAATTTGTAACAAGCACACATGAAATTATTTATTCTGTCATATTTACCTCACCACTACTATCATCTATTGTGCAGTTATGTAAGTACTTGTAGTGCTTTCTTGAGGATATAAATGGCCAGTAATTTATTATTTATGATTCTACGGTGGTGCCAAGCTACTTGTAGGCTTGTTATTTTTGTTTTAATTCTCCCTGCTATTAATTCTTCATGCTATAAAGAAATATGTTGATATACAATTTTATTCTTCAAGAACCAAGAACCAGAGCCAACTGCCTTACCTCAGACAAGAGATTTGATGAAACAAGGGCTTCCACCAAGACAAGATTCAGATGAAGAAGGAGATGATGATCAAGATTGGAATGGTGAAAAGCATGGAACCTAAAAATCAATCTCTCTTTCCAAAGTTACAGAATGCATATTCAGTTGTACAGTTTAGACCTATCTGACATTCATTACATATTGCAATAGGCATACAATATGTTTGTAACCTGCATCATGTCTTTGAAATGACAGGTCAGCTTAAAAAGAAAATTGAAACTGAGCCATGATGAATTTGATCATGTAGTATATGAAGCCGTGTGGTTTTATTACATCCAGACAGACTTTGAAGGGATATCTTATTGCCATGAGTAAAAAATGCATTAAAGATTTACAAAGTCCAGTAAAGTTACAAACTTGGCTATTAACAGAGAGTAATAAGAATATTTTTTACAATTTTCAAAAAGATCAAATTTTGAACCATTTACTATGATTGCTCAAATCAAAGGTTTCTTATCAGTTTTTTTTTTTTCTTTTTAAATTATTGAACATATTTCACAATAAGTACACTTTTGAGCAATAATATTTCGTCATTCTCCATCCAGAACCATCAGCTGAGCACTACGAGTTCCGTGAAAAGAGGCAGCCTTCCTTCACAGAAGACTATGCAGCAGAGGAGAGGCATCATGCAGAAACAGAGTCCCATCGCATTAGCGGTTTACAGCATTACGAAGAGGAGGAAGAGCAAGAGCAGCAACCATACGAACCAGATCCTGAACCTCAATCGGAGTCAGTGCCAGAGCCAGAGGCCATTTTTACTCCAACACCAGATCACGGCCTCTGTGCCAGAGCCCTCTATGATTACCAAGCTGGTAAGTGCTCTGTATGAGAGCATTTAGTCACAAAATTGATGGTTTGGCCTTTAAATGCTTCATGTTGCTCTTCCTTTTTTCAAGCCTCAGAAGTGATACTAAAAAAGGATACCAAAAAGTGCAGATCTAGATGTTTTTACATCTTTCATAACCTTACCTCAATGAACATCTTGTTCTTTTTCTGTTTTTTTTTCTTTTTAGCTGATGATACGGAGATTACCTTTGATCCAGAGGACATCATCACCAACATTGAGCAAATAGACGAAGGCTGGTGGCAAGGCTTTGGGCCTGATGGATCGTATGGTATGTTTCCTGCAAACTATGTGGAGCTTATCAACTAACCAAGTATCACCCTTTGACGTGGATTATGGCTCAATACATAGCTTAGTAAGTTTTACATAAAGAATTCATCTGTTTTTCTACACCAAGGAATTTAATTCCTTCAAGATGCCAAAGTAACCTGCTAGCAAGCACTCATTAAACTTATAGTCAACAGTCTGTCTTTTGTATGAAGCATCCTTGTGATAAGAGTGTTTAGCCTTAAGCTGGGTAAACAACTTTCATGGGTTCCATTTTACTGATTCGTTACGCAAATATATGTTTTAGAGAGACAATCTAGTAATTCTTTTTTTTTAATTGGACATTTTCTAATCCCGATTTTTTATAGACATTGCATTTTGAATCAGTTAAACTAATTCTTAATTATAAATCATGATCACTCTTCAACATGTTTTAGATATGATGAACAAACATTTCTTTTTTTCTGTGCCATTCCACATCACTATGTAAAGAACATGGCCATGGGTGTTTCCTGCTCTTTAGATATGTTGGTTTTTATTGGTGATGGGAATGAGGTTCCCATCTACAGCTATTTTCATCATCTCTGAAAGCTTTAATGGTCTTTTTGACTTTCAAGCATATCATGATTGGTTTCTACTTTAAATCCTGCTCAAAACACGACTTAAACTGGTTAAAATATGAGACAGCACTCGACCTCTTTGAACCAGCTTTGATTGAAAATAAAATCAATGTATTCTTAATACTGCTATGTATATCGTCTTTAATTTTATCTATCCCTTTCTTTATAAGCTACTGAATTGTTTTTATGAGTGCTACATACATTACTATGGAGGTGGAAGGAATAAGTAGATATTTTGTAAAATAATAAAAAAAAGAGATTCATTTACTTCTTTTGCTATTATTACTGCACATAAATGAGTTAAGCAAAAATCAGAAATATATTTGACTTGATTGTTATGAACCTGTTTATGTATTGATTTAAGTGTTGAAAATGTATTCTTTATTTTCGTAAAGAAAAAAAATTCTTAATGAGACATCAGTTCTTAAATGTGACAATATGTTCCTAATATGAAGGTATCCATTTTATGTTGTGCAGACTTGCCGAATGACCAATGTCTCATAATGCAATAATATAAGGTAAAATATTTCATAAAGTACTAGTGAATCATTGTTGAACATCCAGCAGTAAAATACCTTATGGAGAAAGTGATAATTTAGGAACTTCTTTAGGTTTCGATAACTGTTGGGGGATTAAAAACCGAACTGATGCTTGCATTTCTCAAGTGTATTAACATCTCTTTTTTTCCTTCCATAATATTGTTTCAGATATGATCATATAAATTTCATGTATTTCACAAATGTCATGTATGGTTGAAAGAAATGAAAAGAAAATTAAAATTAAACTTATCTGACAATGTTTTTTGTGTTCAAAGCTTTGTGAGGTCACATTTAAGAGAGAATTTCGAAAAAAATGGAGATACACAAGAAGAAAGAAAAGCAAAAAATGACATAACATGACATTCATATGTATGTTTTTTATTTGATTGTGTTAGGAATGTAAGACTGGTTGGTTTTGTACAACTAAATTACAAATCCATACGTACATCTTGAAAACAAATATTTAAAAAATCCAGCTCATATAAATTAAATGTCTCCCGTGGTATTGTGGATAATACAATGTATTATCAAATGGTAAAGCAAAATAAGTTATAGACTTTGAATAAACTCACCAGTTTTCAGATTTTTACAATTAAATGTAATTTTGACAATAACTGTTTTATGAGAAAGTTCATTTATATAAAAAGAATTTTGTAAAATCCTTACTTGCAGTTTATTTCAAGTACATAAGGCCAGTTAATATTTAGAAACACTAGTTGAATTAAAAATAGACTATGTCAAGAGATGGGAAAGACTAAGGCAAATATGATCCTGCTTATTTGTTTGTTTCAGTTTGCTTAATTTAGCCCATCCACAATAATGTGATCCAAGGCTTGTCCTGCACCTCTCCAACAAACTTCACATTGGGCAGGGTAGTATTGAAACGATAAGGCCTCCAAACTCAGGGTGGAACTTGTAATGACCATGCAGTAATTGCACAGTATAATTATATAGCCACTCCCACAACAAAACGGCAACATGGAAAACATGAAAAGAGAGATATCACCTTCATTTTGAAACTTGTTGCAGCCCTATACTTTAATTTATAAAAGATAAATGCAGAATCAATAAATGTGGAAACTTGGATATATGAATCGTAAATAATATTGTGAAAGATTTGGACAAAAGCAAGATACTATTACAATGACAATATGATGTTAATTGGTCATTCCTGTACTTCCCTTTTACTTTAAAAACTCCCCACCATGTGCCATTTTACGATCTACACTTTTAAAAAGCAATAATAGAGGAAATATTGCTTGCAGGTTTTCCCACAGGTAAGACCATTGGCTGCTCCTTTGCCATAAAATAAGAACAGATTTAGGCATGCCTTAATTATGAAGTAAAAATATTTTACAGTGTGTATAGGAGTTATCTTGGGTACAGGCCAAACAGGTCAAGCATCATTCAGTCAATCAGCACTTGTGCATTTGATCATATACCTAACAGACTCAAGAATGGAGAAAAAAGGTCTAGATTCTTAACCTAATTTGTAAGGGTAAGCTCTTATGAATTTTAGGTACATGTGCGTTTATTTTAATATGTGCAATAAGCTTTTGCTTGGTAATGCATCTTGATATGGCATTCTAATAAGTGATTTTCTGATGCATTGTTATGTTTTGGCTGAAACTGACATGGTAATAGCTGATTATGCTGTGGTGCTTGTGTGGAATATATCATGTGCAGGTAAGTTGTATCATGCAAGTGAATTCCAACAGGTCTAAGCTATTTAAAATATCCAGCTATTTTTTTACATAGAGTCAGAGCAGACGAGGAAGGGAGAGCAGTAATTAACTAAAAAACATATTGATGGGTATTCCATTTGCAAGTGATTGTCTGACAGGCTGTCTAGGCAAAGGGTGGGGGGCGTTGCACTTATGACAACACCATCCTCATGTTCAGCAATATAGAGAAAAAGCCAAATCACTTCCTCTCAACAAATCCATTGCCACTTTACAGTAAAATTGTCTCAAGTTAATTAAAAAGCTTTTACAACTTAACATAGTCTTGCCTAATTAGGCTTTGTGTCCATGGTCAAAACTCACTACTTTCTGTAAGAAATGAAGCAGTACAGAAGTAAGAAGGCCTGGCACTGTGATCTCAGATTAAACCCAGCAGTGAGTTTCTATTAATACCTACCTATCAGAGAGCCCAACCTTCACTAATACACATATTGCACTGCTTTTGAACAATTTAAATAGAATCCCATACATACCCTTTATCTACATACTGCATAACAATACTCAATAGTTCTGCATTTTGCTATTTTTTGTTGTCATTGTGGCCAAATATTTTTGCCATCATCTTAAAATGTAATCTTTTCAGCCAGTGAGTTAGCATCACATGCAAAGTGCTTTGAGAAAGTTAAAGTAAAAATATAAAATAACTGAGCTGTTAGGAAAATTATATTAGCTGAATGGCACTAAAGTGAGATTTTAAGAAATGTAATTAAAGTAAAATGCAGCAGAGACAAGTCAACACATAACAAAATAATGTAGTATCATATAACAATGTAAAAAAAAAGTATTTCAAGTGATGCCTAGATTTATGCAATTGTATATTTGCTACAGATTCGTTGATGCAAAACTGCATTTAAAATAACTTAAGCTCAGTTTAGTTTCTGCAAGCGTACACCATCAAAGGAAAGTTTTTGATTTTTTTTTCTTACGATTTCTAAGAATCACAGGAGTATTTCCAGTTAAATTTCTGTAAAAGATGCTTCAACTTGCATTAGCCTAAAGCTAATGTATTCAAATCAATGTCTATATTTAAAATAGTGAAATATTGCATATAGAACAGAGAATTGGGAAAAAATGAAAACATCACCAACTTTTCAACTACTGCTCTATCTGCTTAATTTACATACATACAAAGAAAAATAAATTCCTAGCAAAGATTTTAAAGTCTTAATTTTAAAAAATTGCAGAAGGCAAGAATATTTACATAATAAAAATAGATCATACTTTGGAAAGTTTTGAGAGAAATATATAACTGTGATTCAGTTTATAATATCAGAAATTTGGCTTGAGGGAAGCCTACATACACAAAAACTGCCAACTGAGACACCTAGGCAAATCAAGAGTTCAGTTGTAAGGGTGTGCAATGCATTGTCCAGTACTCAATCCTATAAATAAACTTGATTCATCAGAGTTTATTCATTGAGTTGTGAGGATTCCAATTTGAAATAGTATGCATATTTGTTGTTTTTTTTTTAATGAATCCTCAACAGCAATAGAACAACTTACTTATTGTGCATAGAAGGATCTGTTTTTTATTCTTCTTTCTTCTTTGCATATGTGGATCTTTTTTTTTTTTGAAAGCTCAACAATAAACATTGGTGCAAAAGAAAAAAAAATGCCATATTTCTGTTTGATCATAAACAAAAATTGACAAAATTTCAGTCAGAGAAAAAGAGAAGAGGACCTTCTTCATTGTGGTCAAGATTGGGAAAGAAAAGGATTTTGAAATTTCCTTCATTGTAGGTTGCAATTACCATAGATGGCAAACTAGATATTAAGTAACATAGAAAAATCAATTTCACAAAGGTTAACATCCAGTGATCTCATTATATGATACCACTTTGTTGTACAATAGGCATCCTATTGAATTATTTTTATTGAAGGAAAATAAAGCGTTTTGCTTTAGGAATATATTTCATTAAAAAAATGTCCTCTCATCAGGACTCTGTGGTTGCAAGTAATACTTCAAATCAAAATAGCTCTGCTTTATCCAAGATTGCTCTCTTCCCTGTCCATTAAAAAAAATCTTTTTCCAGAAAAAGAAATGACACATTAAAACTTAAGGGGTAAAAATACAATGCAATATTTTTTGTTCAAATAAAAAAAAAATTAGTATATCCATAACAAAAACAGCCAACTTTCATTTTAAGGCATTACTTTCATATATGTATGTATATTGAGCAAATGATTTGTAATTTTTCAGACTTCAATATTGCACTCTCTTCATGTAAAAAACAAGTGTGTACAGAATACAGATGAGGTCTATGACAGTTATTAGAAGTCTAAAGGGATAAAATAACAAAAGTATTGGGCTCTGATTTACACTAGTGTCAATGGTTTCACAAAGAAAGTTCACAACCAAAACCATGAGATGCCTTTAATAAATTCAACAGATAAGAGCAAAGCCTGATTTCCCAATTGAGAATGCATCATGCAAGAACTGGCCACACTGCAGGCACTGCAACAACCCTCTTGAATCAGCAGAATACCTCTTTATATTTTCTTGATGCTTCCAAAAGAGAAAGGAACTTATACCTCTTAATCCCACAATACAAACACCTTTTAGAGGCTTAAAGAGAAGCTAAAGAGGACCAGTTGTTTTATAATCCTAAAACTAGGTGATGAAAGAGAATGAATAACTCATAAAACATTGATATTTAAAACTTAAAAAACACAACCCTTTTAAAAGCAACTTTCAAGGTCCAAATTTTTCTATGGTTGAATGCTCAAAATGCAATTGACAATATACAACATAAACAAGTATACAAGTTTCTTCCTTAACCCATCAATAGCTTCCCCTATATCAACTGACTGGGGTATCACCAAGATATATGCATCATTCTCTTTGAATTCAGCATCCTATGTTAATCTAACTGAAGTCTGAAAAGATAAAGTTATGCTGAGGATTTTTTGTCTCTCTGATCCCCATATTTGGTAAGACTGATTCTACATTTTTAAGAGCAAATTTAATGTTTTCCGTATTGCACAAAAAGTTGAAAACAGTTACACTTAATGCCATAGATGTCTTTAATACTATGTATGAACTACTTGGGTCCAAGCAAGTCACCAAGATTCGTGCTCAGAATATTATATAGTGACTAAAATAGAGACTCTCCATTGAATTGGTGCTGCAAGTTTACTATAATATCTGTGTAGGCCTTTTCCTTATTGCTTTGGAATAAAATCATGTTTCAGCAGATGTCCCTTCTGTGCTGAAATGTACAAATGAAGGTGTCAATTCAGAAAAAAAAATATAATATATGTATATATATATATATATATATATTTATATACATACAGTCAAGCATGGATACCTCAAATTCATTGAGGAAGACATGTTCTATTATGAGCACCTGGATTTGTTTTTGGGATAGCTTTCGCGAGTATTTTGAAATATGTTGTAAAGAGGCTTTGTCTTTTCTTGGCTACTTCTGTACCATTCTGAGCATTACAAAGATTTCTGATTTTTTATATTTTCCCTACTTTTAGTATTTTCAATGGCGGATTGAAGGCAGATACACCGGAACAACCCGACCTGTCATTCCCAACTTGTTTTATGCTAAAACTTGTCTCCACACCCAATGCTTATCAAATCTAGAACTCTTGATGCTAGATCTAGATCTAGATTCTAGGTCTACTTTTAGTTCACAGTCACATAATTATTTCTTTCTAGCTCAGTGTGAACTCAGTCTAAAGTCGACCTTCAAATGCAATAAACCTTGCTTGGTCATGAATAATCTTTAACCCAGACAAGGGTTGTCTATCAAAATTAAGCTCGACCTAATCACACCAGAGGACCTAACAAAGAATTGAACATGAACCTCACAATTGTCAGTCCAACATTCTACCTTTTGAGCTATCTGGTGTCCTTACCATCAATAAAGAGTTAATATCCCCCAACTTTTTTCACACCTATTTACTGACTAATTAAGCAAGGAGTGGGCCCACACAAATTTACATCTCATCATTACCTATGTCTTGCACATGTGGGACAGCGAATCTTGTTTTCAATCTGCCTCTTTGAACAGGTGGATCTAGCAGGCACAGATAGAAAACTGGCGCCGGGTGCATGGGGGCAGTAAGGGAATTCAGGAGACTACAAGTCACAGGTCAGGGCGCCTGTCAACAAATTTTTTTTACACAGAGGGAGAGGTAGGGCGTGCTTGTTTGAAGAATAACAATAGCTGTTTAGAGCAATTGTAGAAATTTAAGATCTGTGAAAGTGATGAATTTTTTTTAGGTCACAGTCTGTCAAATTTCTTAAGAGGTGAACATTTTCTTTCACAAATTTTGGGCTGATTGTTCAAAGAATATGTTTCATAACTTCAAACTAGTTTAAGGAAAGTATAGGAATAAGAAGGGAATAAAGTGTGAATCAGAAGGGGAAAATGGATGAGTTCGAGGAATTCGTGATATCGAGGGACCCATGTTCCATCTAATCGCATTCTACTCCGTAACATAAAAACATATATATATATATATAGTTTGAAGCTAAGATGGAATAATTGATAAGATATATCTATATATAAATATATATATATATATATATATATATACAGCGCCAAAAAGAATATGTAAAACTATCTTAGAAAATTTGAAGTCCTCCCATTTTCTCTCGTTCTCACTCTTTGACGCTGTCAATCGAACATCATTGCTGGCTTGGTAATTATGACTGTAATATATATTTCTATGTATGGTTCTTCTAAAATCGCCATTGAAAAAGTCTAAACATCTATAAAACATAGAAAAAGTCAACAAAAAATTAATGTCAAAAAGGTAGACCTCAGAACAAGCTAACATTAGTGTAAGCCTCTCCAGACATCTCCCACATTTTGTGCGCCAGTCTTTTGCATTGAGATGAAATAAATTGTGGGTGTACCATGCCCAGGTGCATCAGAAACATTTCAAAACAGTGCACAGAGCCTTTGATGGCATGAGGAAAACAGTGTTGCAAAAGATCCCTGTAAAAAGAGTAAAACGTTTAAGGTTCACATTTAAGAAAGTAAAAAGTGATGGTAGGAGAATAAAACAAGTGCTAGCAAAATTAGATTTGCATTTGGAGTTTGGTTTCATTCATTTTTCCTGAGTTGCTGAGCTTAAGATAATACCTGCTGGTCCAATTAATTAAAGGTGAATGATGAAACCTTTCTAACACTTAAGTGATGAGTTGTGTATTTTTACAGTCTGAAATTATTTTTCTCCAGTCAAATTGATATCTAATTTATCTGAATGCAGACTTGTATTCAAGTGAATAAAGAACATGTTATTACAATTTAAATATCATGTATGTCAAGAAATTATTGGATTTCAAACAGAGATATTATTCAACTGTATTTGTCCCATACACAGATGTTTATGGTTTATTACACATCCATTGTAGTTACATTTTTTAAATAAATTTTCATACAGTCTTCTTCATTTTATTCTGTTGCAGAAGAAACAAATTGTTATGCCTAAAATGTATCAAATATCTTATTGCTTGTAGAGCGATTCTTTTCATCTTAAATTCTAAACTCATGAAACATTAAATGCCTTATGCAATTTTTAATTTTAGGCTCTAGAAATAGAATGTACATTCTTGGCACTATGTTTTCTAATAATATATTTGCTTCTACTATCTGTTAAGAATAAAAAGAAAAACTTAGAAGACTTACATGTAAAAAGACCCACTGAGCGTACCAGGGTTTCCATGTTTCTGCACTGGCTTCAGGCTCTCTTGAACAGGAAGAGGGTTGCCCTGTAATTTTGAGCAAAAATTATCATTTGAACTCTTTTTATGGAATTATTAAGTCTGCAGAGTCCATGAAATTTGATAAAAATGAGAAGGAAAGTGATCAAGTAAAGACAGTTGAATACAGTTAGATCAACATTCAAATGAAATCCCTCAAAAATTCACACACTTATCTGTTTTCCCATACTGATCCTCTGTGAGCCTTTTAATTAACTTTTCCTTCAAGTCAAACTGTTGCTAAGTTATAGCATTCATTTGTCTGACTATCTGGCCTCAACTGTATAAAGGAACATTTAACACTTAAAATTTGTAGATCTAACATTTAGATCTGATCATACATCCAACACCAGCTGTACTATCTGTTGCCAGCTAAGGCCACACCACTCTTCCCTCTTCGCCCGCTCAAATGCATTCAGCCTCAGTTGTTTATTAATGCCAGCTCAACCTGTCACTAAGACATCAAAGGAAGTGATATCAAACAAATTTGCCCATATCACCCAAGCAAGAGATGAGTATTGTTGAGAGTAAATCTATCTAGTCCAACACTTTACTTGGCCAGTCCGAGCATAGGTTTCAAAAGAAGCAGGCAAGTATGACAGGAAGATTTTAATATCAATAACAGGTTGGATCACCAGATATCTCAGGAAGTAGATTTTCGTTTTAAAAGAAAAAAAAAAAGTTTTGATTGGATTCCTTGCTAACTCCTCCAGTGATGGTATCAGATTCCATATAACCAGCTTGATCCTTGGCTCAACAGAAAGCTCTAACAAGGAGAAGATTTGAGCAGCAGCGTAAGGAGACTGCAATGAACAGAGGGAAGAGAAATTTGGGAACAAGAGATTGAGACAAGAACAAGAAGCTGAAATAGAATATCTAGTGGAAGATAATTGTCCTAGGTTGAAGATGTAGTAGCATGTGAGTGACAGGAGAAGGAGAAGGTGGTGGGAAGGATAAAGGGGAGTTAAAATTAGAAAGGGAATATCCATCTCTAATGATGGCAAATCTTTCTAATGACATAGATGATAGTTTAAAGAATTCAGAGAGAAAAGAATTTTGGGGAATCTTAAATGTTTAAACAAGTAAAATGGAAATAAATCTATAATAGATTAATTTATTAGATGAGTTACAGCTTTCTTGATATCAAACAGATGAAAAGTCTCCTAAGAATTAAAAGAATCCCTGCACCAATGGAAATTTTTTTTTTTAATAATTCAACACTAACCGTGTAATCTTCAAACCACAAGAAATAGGAAAAGTAAAAGTCCCCATCCTTGATCAGCACAGTTGAATAACCATCCATCAGTTTCTTCATCATATACTCGTGCATTGTCCATATCTAATTTTAGTAAGAAAGCAATGGAACAAAAAAAAAAATTACATCAATATACCCCATTAATCATTTGAAAATCATGTAACAATCTAATGCAGGAGAAAAGCTGCCAAAATTTTCATAGTGATAATCTGGTGCAGATTCATATTCAAGTGTTCAATAGGATGATGGGCAGATTTGGCTGCTTAAAAATTTACATTTCTATCTTAACTTAAACTAAATAAAGTATATTCTGATAACTACTGTGTGAGTGAAAGTGAGTGAAACCTAGAAGGAAATATGCAGTAACCACTTGATAAACATTAAAGAAGAACCATTTGGCAGTACAGAAATAAAAAAATATTGTTTTGAGTTTTTAAAAAAAGCCCAACAATAGGCATATATTGTATTAATATTTTTTTTAAACATACAGTCGAGTCCAAATAATTTGAATGCAGATAGTTCGAATTTTTGGATATTTCGAAGTCAATTAATTTTACCAAATATTTCTCTCTTTAAGCTTTATTAAAAAATATTGGTTATTTGAAGTTCGAAAGAAGGATCCGGTTAACTCGAAGCCATTTTGACAGGTTTTTTCGATTCTGGAAGCATTTTTCTTAGCTTGTAAAACAAATAAATTTGTGCTATGCTCGTATGGCAAGCAATTCTGGTGTATGTGTTTATGTTCCGACCACTTATGTTACAGGGAAGAGTCTGCAATAAGACTAGGAGTAGGAGAAGGAAAGGGAAAGGGGTTAGGCCCAAAGACCAGATGTGAATCCCTACACACCCGAGTACATTACTGATCTGTCACCCACATTTTTTTTTTTACTCTTTTCTCTATGTATCCTGATAATTCGAATTTCAGATAATTCGAAGTCCTTTTTTTATCCCAATGACTTTTAAATAACTGGATTCGACTGTATCTTTGATAATAAAGGACTTCCCAAAACAATAATTGTAATTGCTGTAGTTATCTACTTTATTCATTTATGTTGCAGTCAGCGTAAAATTTAAAAGCATTTTAACTATAATCAATATTTTGCCCATTTATATTGGTCCATTCCAATTTTTTTTTAACTCTAGAGTAGTGCACAAAGTATATTTTATCTCAGAAAAAACTAAAGAGGCTATTTCAATCAGTGATTGGTGAAATTTCTCAGGTTTAATAATGGGAAACCAATTTGAAGACCCAAATGAAGGCTGCTTTGCTTGAATTGCAAAAATATTTTCAGGGTTTATTAGCTTCACTAAAACTCAGAGCATCTTTAATCTAAAGAAACATTTATATGACAAAATAAACTATTTTGAAAATCATATACATAAGTGCATCATTGGGAATTATTCAGTCTTAGTTGCAATTGTTAATGTGAAACAAACCAACCTTCTTTTTTAGGTAACTCGTAGCATCCATACTTTCTCCCTCTTTCAAAGTAATATTAAAGGATGGTGCAGTCATCTGATGAAAGTGACGGTCTACAAATATGAAGTGAACCAGGCCTGGGAAATCATCAATGTAACTGGTCATTGTGATATTGCGCTGAACCTTCACATTCAGATAGCCATGATAGTCCATAAGCTCAGCGTTAATCACTGCCTGAAATGTAAAGAAATAAAATGATTCATCATATGCGTTTGTAATAGGTTTACATCTCATATTGTTTGTTTTTCTTGGTCTTTTTTATTGTGAGCAAGGGAAATCACAACATTCTCTTTAGATCTTGATATGGATGTGATCATGGATTTCAAAATATTAAAGTGCCTCATTCACCTGAACCTAACAGTAATACAGTCATAGCTACTCTCCTGAAGGCATAATGGATATCATTTCTTTCAAAAAATTTAATTTTTTAAATTTTTTTATTCTGGACATTCACCAAAATACATATATGTAACATACAAATTTAAGTTGAATTTTTTTCCATTCTGGTTTACTGGCAGTAAAGTATGCCTGTTCTCTCTAGTAAAAAACATTGGATTTTAGGTTAAATACATTCTGATATTTGAAGGTTGCTCCTTGATTTAAACATTTTTTGATGATGAATAACACTCAGATAATTATTTTCTTTTTTTTTTGATTTTCACAGGGTCTCTGAAATATAGGCCATATTAAGTGGTTATGAATCTTCCTCTTGGCTGTATTTCAGATTATCTCTTGCTTACAAGAGGAAACTGTTGGAATATCTGTACTTTTCTATTAGTCTTTAGTGATGCAGTTTACAGTAACAGCACTACAACATGGTTTCTTAAAAAAAAAATTTAAATTCATAGATCAAGATTCTGGTATTGCACCAAAAGACATGGAGAAACAGAGTGACATGAAACAAACATAGTACTGAATTATCAAATTGATGATTTTACTCTGCAGCTGACCTTCAATTGAGAAATCGCCTCATATACATGGGAAGCATAGAGGACAGGTGTTAGAAACATGTGGGAGAACAGCTCCTTTAATTTCTTGTACAGCTCTGCCATTGCTGACTCAAGACTGAAAAATAAAAATTCAATGAGATGAGAAAGTAAAAGAGAGAATGTGTAAAGAAGACAAAATTATTTGCCTATGATAGTTTGACAAGAACACTATAGGCAGCATAAGTGACAGCTTTCTTTAAAAAATTAACGGCATAGATATAATAATTTAAAAACAGAAAAAACTATCTTGATGCAGGATCTCTTCAGCAAATATCTGAATGTCATGTTAAGTTGTACTCACTCTGGAGGAATGGGAGCTCGGGCATCCTTTTCCAGATAGTCAAGAAGCTTCTGCTTCAAATTCTCTTTCTCCCAACGAGCATTGATATCAACAATCAGAATTCTGATACGACCCTGCCAAAGAACACAAAGTAGGAAGACATGTTCATATTTCTATATACTTAAGTTCAATGCTGTCAAATACAGTTTACAAACTTAAAAGCTTCACCTTATTTCATGAGAGAGAGAGACACAGAGAGAGAGAGAGAGAGAGAGAGAGAGAGAGAGAGAGAGAGAGAGAGAGACAGAGAGAGACAGAGAGAGACAGACAGACAGACAGACAGACAGAGACAAATAGAAGAGCACAGAGAGAGAGAGACAGGAAGAGAGGAGAGAGACTTGATGGGGAAAAGAGTGACAGAGAGATATATGGAACTGCAAAGCATCACATTATGTTTTTTGATTACCAAAAAGAAATAAATTTCCTTTTTCCTACTTCCTACCAAATTCTGCAATTTTTTTTTGCATATGCGTTTTTTTTTCTTTTTTCTTATTTCATCAGTAAAAGAAAAAAAAACTTCTAAAAGTGTCTTAATAAAAACTTAAAATTATTAAAGAAAAAAAAATCTTACAACATAAATTTAGGTTTTCAACATGACAAAAAAAAAAAAGAAAGAGGACATTGATGATACAGTTTTGTAGCATGTCTGAGCTTGAAAGGACTTTTACCTTAAATCTTTTGAGACTGTTGTGCAGCTTGGACAGGAGAGAACTGATGATATCATACACATTCAGACTCCGGGAGCGAGGAAGCTTTATTCTCCTTCCATACAGAAGATCTTGAATATTATGAATTACCTGATACAGGGTGTCAGCTAAAACACGATGAGGAACCTATGAGAGCAAAACAATTTGGAATCATTGTGAACGAATAAAATTCAAAATATTAAGAGACAAATGCAGAAGTTTGCCTTCTTTCAATGACATCGTTATGCCCGTAAAAAAAAATAAAAATTATAAGAAGTAGGAAATCTAAAACTGCAATAAAATATGACACATTCATGTGGATATATGTACCGAATGTATAAATCAGCCTTAAAAAATTACTCCAATATCTCTATGTCAAATATTATGGAAATACATGTAGATTTTATATTAACACTTGACTTGTTCTTGCCATTGACGTTATTGTAGTTCATTTTAAAAAAATCAAATTTTTGAGCAATGTAATTTGTACTTAAGCCTTTCATAGTTCAATCTAGATCAGAATAAAAGTGTTAGTACAAAAGAGGGGAGCAAGAGAGAGACAGAGACAGATAGGCAGACAGGAGACAGACAGAAAGAGAAAGAGGAAAAGAAAAAAAGGGAGGAGGTGAAGAGGTCTGCACACTAACTTCTGACAACAGCACCAGTGTCAAGCCAGGCAGCACTTGCATTATGTCCACGCTGTACGGCGAGTACAGACACGTGCTTGTCTCCAGAAATACTGTTTGAGGGACATAGATGTCGCTGCTGCTCCGACTGCTCACCATTGTACTCACACTTTCATAAGTCTGAGTGGATGATTCTGTTGTGGAGACAGTTGTGCTGCGTACACTTTGTGGAACCGATGCAGAAATGGATTTGGTAAGGGTTGAGCCACTGACTGGTGGAAGTCTTGTGTTATTTGGTGCTTCTTTGTGTGGCAGGGCTGAGCTCAACTGACATAAATGATTTGAAAAAAAAGAAAAAAGAGAAGACTTGTTGTTTTGGTTCTTTTTTTCATATAAATTCAGAGTAATATTTTTAAATGTAATTTAAATCTCAAGTGAGCTCTTTCATTCATAAATATAATACTAACTAACCTAACAAATCATGAGAGACTGAGAAGAATATGTCTCAATAATTTCAGGACAAGACTTTTATAAAACATTTTAGTGCAAACCTATTTAAGTCTAAACATTGGTGTAGGCATTTAGCTAATTATTAGACTAAAACTTGTTTTCTACACATAACCTAAGTTGTAAATTTGCAAAAACGCCCAGAAAATTCAGGCTTAAATGGAACATGAAGTCTAAAAATTCTTATACAGAATATGAGGATGAAAAACTTCTAACCGGAAATCATAATATTGAACATAACGTAAAATATTGATATTTTAGAGCATGTGAACAAGAAAAGATATAAAAAGTTCTGCAAACTTTAAAAATTTCAAGGCCATTAGCACTGAAATCTTTATTAGCGTTTGTAGTTCCTATATACAAATTTTAAAAGTTAATAAATTCCTAAACATCAGTATTGGTATCTTTGACAAGTATTCAATTACTTTAGAATCTTTCATAATGATTGGGCAAAGTTATTAACTCCATTTTAAAAAAAAATATATTTTTAATCCATTTTTATTTTTACCAAATCCAAATCTTTCTTGTAGTTTGTGATATAACCTAAAAATCTATCATGAAGTGCATTTAATAAAAGAGAGGCTTTAACTGAATGGGAGATGAAATTTTGGCTGTAAGTAAGATATGGATCAAGATAAGTCATAATGAGTAACTAATGTGGTATTCTTAATTTTGAAAAAATGCAATGCAAGGAACTGGTTTTTCTTTCCCCAGCATACAGGTTTTGAATTTTGATTCGAGCTACTTACCGAAGATAAGTCAGAGACAGGACTGGTGGGAAAACTTTTAAAGACACTATTTTCATCAAACTGCCGAGATAACATAGGATAACCAGTGCTCACGTCTGATAGAACTGAAAAGGGTAACAATTATGCTTTTTACAATGATCTTCTGGAATGTCTTAAAAACTTGAGTGTGAGAAAACTATTATCCATTATATTTTCTCATCCACTCCATAGAAAACACACAAGGCAAAACTTGAACCTTTGGATGAAATTGTCTTAAATTTTTAGAGATCATTTTTAGAGCTCTGTTTACAATCAAAACTCTTCTTGTCATCTTCATGGATCATACGCAGTAAGAGTATTAGTTTATTCTGTCCTTTGACAGGATTCTGTCTTGTGAACAAACAAATGGAACTCATTTCAATAATCCTGAGATTGGATAAGTTGTTCTTTAAATTTTCTGAGTTTTTTTTTTTATAATTTTGCTATTTTGGAAAATTAATATTCAGAGCTTGCTGCAACAGGGTTATGAACAACATTTATGATAAATATCATAAAATTAATTTCATATACTTTTCAGAATGCTTAATCTCATTGAATATTGCTTAACTTAAGGAATATGAAACTGACATTAGGAAATGTTATTTGCAAAAAAAAAAAATGATTTGTATTTTTATATCTTAGTTTACAGAATTATGCATGCTTAACAGAGTAAATTCAAATGGCCAAATTAAAACAAAAAACACATAAAAAGGCAATTAAAGGCAAAAGCTGATGAGTGTGATTTACCTGAGCTACTTCTGGATGCTTCACCACAGGTTGACAATAAATTCAGATTGGGGCTTCCATTGAGTACGTCTACTGAGATCGAATTTGAAATATCACTCGGATATGCTGATGACTTTGGGTCAAGACTCTCTGCTTGATTGTCCAGCAAACATTGACTTTTTCCTTGATCACTTGAGTTGTCTTTCAGCTTGCCTATTTCTTTTTCTGTTTGATGATCAAGGACCGGAGATCTGGTAAATGATATTTCTGTTTTCTCACCACTTGATTTGAGCTTTGAATGAATTTCAGAATTAACTTCCTCGAGAGCCTTGAGCACAGTATGAGGGTTATTTTCATTTTCTAAGCTGGAATCTTGTGCTACATTTAAAGAAGGATTAATAGATTGCTCTGGACTTCTTACTACTTCATTCTCACTAGAGGTTTCTCCCAAATCATTAGACAAGTCTGTTTTAGTTTCTTGATTCTGCTGTGAATCAGTTAGGAGAATATCAAATGATGAATCTGGATATTTTTGCTTGTACATTTGGATAAGGGAGGGAACATTTTCTTGACCATCACTTTGGATTTGATTATCTACATCTGAAGATTTGCTGTTCCTGATAGTCTCCGTTTCACTGTTGGATTGAGCTGAGAGAGAATCTGTCAAGCCTTGAGACATTGCTTCTTTAACAGCGTCCGCCTCAGGCATTGATGACAAAGTTGGAGATATTCCTTTTGGGGTGTTTGGAGCACTATGATACTACAAGGAGAAAAAAAAATAAGTATAAAAGTTACAAGGAGCACATATAATGACTATACCATTTGCATGTGTTGCTTAACCAGTTTACATTGACCATGCTCACGTCAATTCACAATTCTTTTTAAATGGTAGACAAGAGGGAATTCAAGATTAAATTCAGATGAGTCTTATCAGATTTCAAAAAGTGTTGACGGTTCAAAGATAAATTTGCCCCATTTCTTGTTTTCATCTGAAGTTGTAAAACACAGTTTCTTTCATTTCTCATTCCAAAACTGGCATTTTTCCTTCATTATTTTGTAACATTTATTTATGCAAAATAATTTTACATTTTGCACTCTAACATAATAGTTACAGTTTGAGAGAGAGGCATGAAGCCAAGTCATGGACCAAGCATACTAACAGGTATCTCTAATTTCTTTTTAAAATTTATACCTCTTCATCTCCCCAATCAGCATTTTCATTTATAGGTGCTGATGAAGCTCTGAGACCAGTGTAATTCTTGGAGAACAAGTCCTCTAGTGTGTCTGTGCTAGGGTGCAAGGTCTTGGATAGGATCATCAGTGATAGCAAATCTTTTGTAAGGAGCTCATTTGCATTGCGACTAACAGAAGAAACAAAGCTTAAGTTATGAAATTCAAAATATTTGTACAATTAAGCTTTGAAACATAGACATAAGTAAATGAAATAGAAATTGAATTTCATCTTTAATGGTCAACCAACTTTAGTTCCTTAGTTTTATTAATGAAAGAGAAAAATACTCTAATAATTTACCAAAAATTTGAATCTTATCATAATTTTCAGAGCACTGATACATATGATGTTGCCAATTATAATTTTTCTTATTTTTTTAGATCTTTCAGTCTCTTGCCAATAAAAGGCCTTAGACATTCTATTATGGCTAGCATCTTGTTATCATCAGGTCAATAAAACTCTTTGATTTAAGAAAGTAGAAGAAGGTATCTGTATCCAATATATATCTCACTTTGAATACAGGGCTAAAAGCTTGCTTTTGGCAAGTAATATAGCATGCTGAGTTGTGCTTTCTCGAGCTGTTTGCATATGCTTTATGGACTTCTTAAGAATTTCCACACATTTTTCATTCATGATTTGGTTGACATGCATTCTTTCAACAGCCTGAAAAGATAGTGATTAAAAAATTGTTTAAATTCATGAGAGCCAAACATAATTGTGCCCAACAGTTTTCAGATATTAAAAGATTGAGACAAGAGATATATGATTACATCATAGTTTTAAGCCTTTTGCAGGAGGAGAAGTGTGAGATGACCAACAGATTGAATAGCATAAGCTATTAAAACATATAAAAAGTTAAAGAACCAAGCTAGACTTTGAGCCTGTACAGGTTAGACTTTTATAGAGGGAAACAAATATGGTCCAGCCTATCATTTAGACAGTAGCATATATTTGTTTATATTAAAGTTTACCAATGAGACGACAAATAATGATAAAATGTGAAAATTAGTAAATTAATGCTGGTTTGTTCTTATAAATACAAATAATGATTTATCAATGTTTTTCACTGAATTCAATTTTGAACACTTCAATCTTTCTAATTTGAGGTTCTTAACAAGTCAATATCATGCATAGATTCAACATTTCTCTAAAATGTAAGTCCGTGCTTTCAGTTGAATGAGTGAGTGGGTGAGAGAGACAGACGAAGACAGAGAGAGATTGCTTGAGATTACTGATGTGGTTTGAAAGTTGATAGAGACATATAAAAAAAGCACTGATTCACGGTTTAAAAAATCGTTTTTACTTATGACTATAATTGATTGCTATATTTGGCCAAATGCAAAATGTGTACATTAAAGACTGCTATTTTGGGTTTTATCATAAATTCCCACCGACACTTTATATCAAATGACCTAAGTAATAGTTTCTAAACATCTGATACCTTTATGCTCCATGTTGATTTAAAATTACATGAAGAAGCTTAAGAGTAATCCAGCTCCAAACTATAAACTGTAATCAATAGAGGATTTCTCAAAATATTATAAATTTAAGGCAAACCTCAACAAGGAAAGACTGTTCTGATTCTGCCATCTCTGCCCAGTTGTGCATTAACTGTCGAAGAAAGTCCCACCTTGCCCTTTTTGTGTATGCATGAGATTGACTCATTCTAGCAAAGAAAATAAAGTTGACAGATCTTGAGCAAGTCAGTGAGAAACTATAACAATATAGTAAACTTTAATATGTCAAAGATTCGTAACAATTTTCTCTGATAATTAATTTTCAATAACACAAAATTACCAAGCATAATCATCTGAAGCATCAGAAACATTTTATTTTACATGCATTAATTTATTTACTATTTCATTTTATATAACAAAGTTTATTTTTTTTCTGTTTAAGAAGTGTATTATTAAAAAAACTCAGGTCCCCCTGCCGTCCCAATTAAAAGTAAAACATGCTAAAGCCTTGTCAAATGTTTTTTCAACATTTGAAAAACAGTAATTATGTATACATTCTCCATCCTACTCGACGGCCAATATCTTTATAGTCAATATCATCCCATAGTATATATATCTTGAGCCCTCTGAGACATATGCTGTAAATTGCGTCTGCTTTCCATTTTCACTGATCCAACAGACCTTAAACAGTTATAAAAAAAAAAATATCACACAAAATGTGATCTAAATATTGCCAGTCCTGTAATTTAGCTAATTGTACATCTGGACAGAACGTTGCTTTTTTCTTGAATTCTCTCTTTATCACTCACAAGTCATTGACAGGTCCAAACATAAACCGCATCAAAGTCATAAAGACTTGGATCTTCTTGTGAAGAAAAGTCTCAGATTCCATGCCATCTCCATTGATGCATATAAAAAGCAAATCATCAACCTTGGATGACATTTATCAGAAAAAGTGTCAAAGAAAGTAAATCTACCATAATGTAGCAAAGCAAAATTGTCTGCAACATTTTGTACACTTTTTTGCTCAAATAAAATGAGATGATGATGAGATGCAAGATTTCAAATTTACTTGACTGATAAAACACTTCTTTGAAAAAAAAAAACAAAAAGCACATTCAGTAATCTTATTTATGGTAAAGGTATAATGTTAAGATTGAATGGTGTTTTTGAAATGGCATTTCAAAATATTTCTCATGTTTTTTTTGAACGCTGCACTATCTCCAAACTCACTTACATGCAATTCTAGCTCAGTCAGAACTTATATATCAAATCAACTTCTATGAATATAACCAACGGGGTTCATTTGTTATATAAGATTAAAATATCAATATTAGATTTCATGTAGATAGGCTGAAACAGAATAGCCTAATTGGCACTTACATGAGAAAAAACAAAACAAAAACCATTTTGACAAGTCACTGAAGAGCATGGTTCTTTTGTCTGATCCACAAGAAGCCACTGTGATAAAACTAAAGGTGAGAACAACTGCATCACCAGATTTGGGTCTATTTCTGTTGTAGTTACATCACTCTATGGGTTTATAAAGAAAAATATTGGTTGAGTCAGATTATAAATTCATGCATGATTATTTCACTTTTCGAAGAAGATGAAATCTCATAGATTTTGGAATAAACAAATATTGTTTCACCTTATTTTTTTAAGTTGCCAGCAGTGAGACCAATTTTTATTATTATTATTATGATTACATCATAGTTTTAAGCCTTTTGCAGGAGGAGAAGTGTGAGATGACCAACAGATTGAATAGCATAAGCTATTAAAACATATAAAAAGTTAAAGAACCAAGCTAAACTTTGAGGCTGTATAGGTTAGACTTTTTATAGAGGGAAACAAATACGGTCTAGCATATTATTTAGACAGTAGCATATATTTGTTAATATTGAAGTTTACCAATGAGACGACAAATGATGTTAAAATGTGAAAATTAGTAAATTAATGCTGGTTTGTTCCTATAAATGCAAATAATGATTTATCAATGTTTTTCACTGAATTCAATTTTGAACACTTCAATTTTTCTAATTTGAGGATCTTAACAAGTCAATATCATGCATCATGCATCATGTCTAGTGTTTATTTTGCCTAGATTAATGCATTTTTTCGTAGTGAAAGTCGTCGCAATTACGCAATTAGTAAAGTACGTAACAATTAGATGGGATTAATTATGAAAAATGAGACCCCTCACACCGGATCTATGTCCTCATTTTCGGAATCAGAAAGTGGTGCCCCCCGTTATGGAATTGTGCGCACGGTAGGTAAAGGCTAGCAGCCCGGGTCAACAGGCAAAAGCGCAAGCAGATTGGTATGCAGAACTGGGACAAACATAAAGAAATAGTGCATCAAAAAAAATGCTTATATCTTGAAAAGTAATTATTTGCGACGAATAAAACCTTCATATTCGTGTTCAGCATATCAAACTAATCAAGAAACATACAATTTTAAATCAGCCAGCACATATAGCGAGTATATTTGGTTGCCCTACAACTTACGCTGCATACAAAAACCAAGAACACTCAGTTTTAACTTGTAACGTCTATTTCACTGTCCAAACCAACATTTAGTATAGTAGTTCAACTCAAGATTATAGGAAAAGGAAACCATTCTTCTGTTTCACATTTAGTCGGTTGGGTACCTAAATCTAAATAAGTCAGTAAAATTGCAGATATCCGCTCACCCCACGTCGAGCTTAACAATTGAATGTTTCCTGACGAAATCGAAACTTGTAGTTTAATGGGATTTTAGAGCAACACAAAAATGCTTATATCTTGAAAAGTATTTATTTGCGATGAATAAAACCTTCATATTTGTGTTCAGCATATCTAATTCATTAAGAGTAATACAATTTTAATGCTTGGGGGAGTTGGGCCGATATCTGCAATCAGCCTGTGTTATGGTGTTGAAGAAAGTTAGAACTAGACTAGATCTAGATCTAAAAACTTCTAGACTAGAATGTACTGATTGGATTCTCTTACACATCCTCTTTATTGTCTGACTGCTGTTATAAAAGTTGAAACATGTACATTTTCTTTTCTCTTCTTTTTTCACCTAAGTTATGTGTATCATTATTGCTAGAGTGTGATGAATTTTTTTTCTCTTTTTCAAAATGGGGGTGTCACTAGAAAATTCATGAAAAAAAAATAAATATTTATCTTTCAAACTAATGTGCTCTGCAGCTTAGATAAATATCTTCTACCCCTACAAATTCTACGTTTTTACAAATATAACATTTGGAAGTATGATGTTTTAAATCTACCTATAATAGGCCAGTGACACAGAGCATTTTTTCAGACAACAGGCAGTCCTGAGTGAGTTAAAGCTTTAAAGAAGTTGGACGATATCTGCAAATTTAGAGGAAATAATTTACGAAGTAAAAAGGGTATTTTTTTTACCTGTACACCCAACTCGCATTGGCATTTAAAGTGATGTTTTTCTGTTAGATTTCAATGTGCTGAGTACGAATTTGAAGGTTTTATTCGCCGTAAATAAATAGTTTTTGAAATATATGACTTTTTATTTTGGATTATTTCTTCTTTCTTAACCTATTTAAGCGTATTGATTTACTCGAGGTAGGTGCCTTTTTGCATGTTAATTACTTCCGTCTTTTGCGCATGCGTATTACTTTCTTTTTAATTACTCTTTGCGCATGTGCAACGTCTTACAATTACCCATGCGCATGCGCAATTAAAGGCGCGTCTTTTGTTCATCGCGTCTTTTGTCTCATTTCATTGTCATCACTCATTGGCTCAACAGCTGAAGTGTTTTGATCGTGATCGTGATTTTCTTCATGGCTGCTTGTGATAAGTGTTCTTTTGATTATTTTCAAGTTATTGCTGAATTTTATAAGATAGTGATACGGAGGTGTTCGAAGCAGCAGAGACGGAGTAAAGGTAAGAGCTGTATTTATTACTCTTTTTATTCTATTTTACTGTGTGCTGTTTCTTGTCTTTTCGGTTCATCTCTACCTGGATTTGATCGTATTATCAAGTGAAAGTCGCTTTATGTCGGGGGGGGGGGGGGCAAATTTTAGTACTTATACTTTTTCATTGGGGGGGGGGGGGGAGACAATTTTTTTTATTTATCTTGTTAAAATTCCATAAAATTGCGCCTTTATAGTAGTACGTAATCGGGACTACTTTCACTTATAATGCGATCACAGTCAAGGTCGACCGGAAAGACAAGAAACAGCACTCTTGTGAGTGTGGGTGTAGAAGTAAAAATTTAACGTAATTCATATCAGTTCATATTCGAATTTGGGAAAATAGTATGGCCACTTTGCCTTGTCATTCCGACCATGAACATGATAAACCTTTTGCTCTCTAGCATCATAACTCATTTTATTGTCAGTTATCATTCTCGTTTTTATCAAAATCAGTGCAATTTTGTAAAGTCTAGAAGTTTGATTGGTCTCATTAAATAGTATATGATATCGAGGCTTATTCAGACTATGTTGACTGCTTTTCGGTGTAAAACGTTCGTGATATTAAGTTTTTCCACAGCACAAATCTACTAGATCTAGATGTAGTCTTGGTCTAGGGCAAAAATCTACCTCAATGAGTCCTTTTTCCTTGGCTCTACAAATGATGTATGACGCAAAAGATTCGTCATGGTCGATAAAGCAAGGGTCATTAAGTTGATTTACAACTAAAAAGCATTTCATTTTTAAAAAATGAAAAAAAAAAACATAAATAAAACTTAAACTGTATTACACCAACTCCACACTAAGTCTAGGGTCTGCTTCGGCTGACTAAAGGATTTTATCGGCGTTCGTTTGTTTACATCGGTCGTGTGACCCGGAAGTAACATTGGTTTGCCGAGGTAGTGGCTAGGTATCCCATTCGGAGAATAACTTTTTTTTTTTCAATTCAAAGACGTTAGTGTAAAAAAAAAAAATGAGTGATTTATTGTCTCATAATGGTAATCATCGGGGCTTGTGATGTGTGAACTGTTTAAGCTGTTAAATAAACGATAAGTTTTACTCATAACTAACAACGCCAACTGAGGATACGATTGCCCGATACAGTATGTATTAAAATGTATTTGTATACCGACATCTAATTCTCTACGCACACATAATTGTTGATCGATGGTGAGCGATATGTTATTGAGAACTAGTGACCAAGCGCTCCTTCGGGGAACTCACCATAGACATCGTGGTTGCGCGAGGCGCATGGTCAGATTTTACGAGTCTAGCGCTGAGCCACTGCGTGTGTAGGAAAAACGCACGAAAACCCCGGGTATAGAGGGCGTGGTCTAGCGAGGGGGCAGAATATCAACCTCTGCCTGATATTTTTTTGCTGCGGCACCTGACAGGCTCAGCCAGGCTATTTAAAAAAAATGACATAAATATTTCGGATTTTGACTTTTAAAAAAAGTTTCAAAATCATATTCGTCGTCGAATTTTAGTGCAGATTGATACCAAATAATACATAAATATTACGTAGAATAGAGATTTAAGAAATAAAATTAAAAAAGCCCTCTCTGGATCATTGGCTCATGTGGACATATTGCTGTCATTGTGTTTTGCCTTTTTCCTCCTTTTGTCTTTTTTTCACTCCATACGTCTTTTTGCGCGAATAAGCGCGACTGAGTCAACTGGCTGATGCAATGTGTCACGATATGTTGCTCAGTGTATTGACCCCGTGACTCCGTGAGCTCAAAATTTCCGAAACCTACGCACCACCCCTTGTTTTCCCACTGCGTGTGTGGTATGTAAAATCACAGCACAGAATGCCTTGCACATATATCTTGTGCAAAGCCTAGCATCCCCTCTGTGTGTATGGTTGGCTATTTATGATTCTTTGCTATTAAATTACGAAAACTGCATGATCTAAACAGTTATCATGCCTGCTGCCTACGGGTGTGAGGTAGGGAAGGGGAGGAGGGGGGTGGCGGGGATTAATTCAGCTATGCAGATTCAACAACTCGGCAGATACATTGAGCCAAGAAAGAGATGGTCGATCGGATAGGAATATGTCGTTATAGGCTTCAACTAATGAAGAGACCATATCTTAAGTTCATGTGGTGCGCTTACAAACACGTTATAAATACAAGGTGCGTCTCATAAACACGCAAAAAAAAAAAACCTCCAGGAATCTCAATTTAGCGTTTTTACTTTCTTATTACCGGTACATTTTAAAATTTCATCCAAACATTAACTTTGCCTTGTTGTTGTTGTTATTGTTTTGATTGTTTTTTTTTTGTTTTTTTTTATTCTTATTTTATATATAACCAGTCTTTTTTATGGCCCCTTGTGAGGAACTGATAAGACAAGCTTATGTTTATTGTTAGACCTAATGTACCACCTCACTGTACGGTACATTGATACCATCGATTATATGTACATCATATCGAATTAAGTTATGCAAAAGAGGCGATTCGAGTATTGATATTTATCAACTAGTTAAGACAAAATCTCTCGGTATATATTTACCGGTTTCCATGGCCAGTGCTGTGTCACACTTGTGGAAATGCCATAATCAGTTGAGAAAGATTGATTATTGTACATATCTTTTTAAGCTAGGAAGCTGCAAAAACAGCTCTTCTTTTCTTTTGTAATTTCAAGATTCGATTATTGCAATTATTTTACAACACAAAAAAAGGTAAACGTCCAAAAACGTCGGCCAAATCAGGCAGCGACCTTGGTTAAACAAGCACCTTTATCGAGAGCTTCAGTCGTCCTGAATGTGAGAGAGCTACTGCGACGCACCATTTGCAAAGTTATCAAATTGTTTTTCTTCCATAAAAAACGCCCTGTCGAAGAATCTGTAAAACATTTAAAAACATATATATGGTATGGGGAAAAAATCTCATACGTCATGGCCTGTATGCTGCTCGTGAGATATGAAATGAATTATCGAGAAGATAAAACCAGCTACAACTTTGCTAATTTACTTTTAAGGTGAGATTTAATTTTTAAACTCATCTTTCCAGGAGCATTCCAAAATCTTTCATCTCTACTGTTTTAATGTAGAATTGTCTAATGATTGTCTTTCCTTTAGAAATTTTTACCTACAGACTTTAGATTGTTACATGCATAACTATGTACACTCTTTATCAAGTAAACCAGAAATGTAATAAACCTCTTGACATAGATCATTTACTTACTCCAGTAGTATTTACATTGTAACTTTTGCACACTGAACAGAAACGCCAGATCTATATTTAACTATGTAGAAGTTTTTTACAATATTGCTAAATTATTATTTCATTACTATTCATGACATTTTTTGCCTGCTGCGAAAGAATTCTGAAAAAAAAAACAGGTTATGCAAGTGCGTGTTCTAATTCTATGAAAGAGAGAGAGAGAGAGAGAGAGAGAGAGAGAGAGAGAGAGAGAGAGAGAGAGAGAGAGAGAGAGAGAGAGAGAGAGAGAGAGAGTGCTAGCTATTCATGCAATTGCTCCCTTATCTAATGGGTTTGTATTCCAGTCCTGATTTTCGATTTAAATCTTTACGACTTTAGCATCTGCCAATGGTTGAGCAGTGTATGTATGCCTTCATATGTGGTTCCATCATTTTTCAAAACATCTTTTGATTTGACCCATACATTAGTTTGGATGCTAGCTCCACAGAAAAATGCGAAAAGTTTCATAAACTATGCGAGCGAGCGAGAGAGAGAGAGAGAGAGAGAGAGAGAGAGAGAGAGAGAGAGAGAGAGAGAGAGAGAGAGAGAGAGAGAGAGAGAGAGAGAGAGAGAGTGCTAGCTATTCATGCAATTGCTCCCTTATCTAATGGGTTTGTATTCCAGTCCTGATTTTCGATTTAAATCTTTACGACTTTAGCATCTGCCAATGGTTGAGCAGTGTATGTATGCCTTCATATGTGGTTCCATCATTTTTCAAAACATCTTTTGATTTGACCCATACATTAGTTTGGATGCTAGCTCCACAGAAAAATGCGAAAAGTTTCATAAACTATGCGAGCGAGCGAGCGAGCGAGCGAGCGAGAGAGAGAGAGAGAGAGAGAGAGAGAGAGAGAGAGAGAGAGAGAGAGAGAGAGAGAGAGAGAGAGAGAGAGAGATGAGGTGGGCGTGAGACATAAATACTTAAAAAATTGTAATAAGTAACATTATTTAAAAAGTAAAACAACTTCATTATTTCCATGAAAACAAACAAAAAGGGCAACTCAGAGAAAATTACAAAAGCATTTGCAAAACAAGAACAGTTTATTTCATTTTTGCAAAGGAGTTTTTAAAATAAGAATACAGTTAAAATACAAAAAGACTTTCCACAATGATCTTATCTGGAGACTTTTCATCCATTCCCCACCTTATATATAAAGAAAGTAAAGTAGTTGGGCAAATTCCATTACAAATCTTTTTTGCAATGTGAAACTATTCTTCAACAAGTTTTAGATCTATTCTACCAAATAGTCTATAAACCAAGTAAATTTTCAATAACAAAAGTATATTAAAGGGCATGAAAAAAAAATGGGTGGGGAAAAGTACTCCCAAAAAAATTCATTTTCAATAAAACTGCAACTTTTAACCATATCTTTGATCAATATCATATATATGACTGAGGTCTCAGTATGATTTTTGCAACTGATTGAGAGGTAACCCAGATACATACATATCACACACCAACCATATATCCACACTCTGTCCAATCATCATTTAAACAAATAAGAATAAAAATATGTGATGTCAATTAAAGGGCATTTCTGCCTTATGCTTTTGGTTACTTCCACTGTTTCTTGATGGATATGTTTTTCTCTGAATCCTTCAGCATAATCTGAAAAAAAAACAACAACAGGTAATTCATTGAACCGTTAAACTGTGAAAGTAGAAATCAGGAAGACAGAGAGGGAGAGAGCCAGGAACAGGCAGAAAGAGTTTAAGTTGACATGGAAAGCATGGTGTCCTGATTAATAGTATGTAAAAAAGAGTGACTTTTTCTCTGCTTGGACTCACAAGCTGTGTCTGTGTATGTAAATACAGTACATCTCGGACTTAATGAACTAGTTCCATCAATTTTAAATGTTCGTTCAAGCCAAGGTCATAAGGGCACCAAGAGGAAAGTGAATTAAACAAAGTCAAAGGAGTAGATAATTACATGCTTTGCATATGCAAAATAAAGCCACTCTTTAACCTTCCCACAAACTGTAAAAGTTCCCACAGCTTTGAAACTTTGATCCTCTATCATGTTCGCAAATGTGTCAGCTGTTCGTTAACAGCCACCCCATGCTCTCTTCCCCCTATCTATTATTTTCTCCCTGTGTCCTATATTTTCCTCTACCCAATCCAAATTATATGGCATAGTGTAGCCTACCTACTGCATATAGTGCCCGTACACTTATAACCTGTTGAAGGACTTCTTGTTAATTGACAGTAGACCTTTTAACTGAAATTCAACTAGATTTCTAAGTAGAAAAGCATTTTACAGTCGGCTTGCCTACACTTATCAAATGAGTCTGACACTAAGATGTTTGATGCAAAATATTTCAAAGAAGTGAAGGAAAAAAAAAAGATTTTTTTCTTTTCATTGAATGCAAGGTGTTCTTTAAGTCTGAGTTTGTTGGCTTCAAGGTCTACTGTAGTTATATTTATAATCTTTCTTATGTCTTTGTCCTCATAATAAGGAACACACTTTAAAAAATGGATTCACAAAAGCAAACTAAGCCTCACTTTTAATTTTCAAAAGTTACAAAGTTGGGCATATTTTAAAATTCACCTTAGCAACAGCGAGTTCAAAGTCTTCTTGCGTAACATGAACCCTTCTTTCTCTTAGAGCATACATGCCAGCCTCCGTGCACACTCCCTGAAACATAAAGTTATTTGATAACATTGTACTTGTGAAAAAGCAAATCAGACCATTATAACACTTTAAGAATATGTACTCAAGAGGAGAGGTGTCCAAACTAACACTTTCTATTCAACTCTCTAGTGGCCAGGTTAGAAATGATATACCATACATTCCTTGAAAACTCAATACACAAGTTTTGTTAAAACATCAATAGCTGGGCTGGTGTATAAAATGCTTTCATAGCTTTACCCCACAATAATTCGACTGCTAGAGCTTTGCTCTATGTGCTGCAGGTTGTAATAGAAAAAAAAATTAAAACCTCAACTGCTTTCATAATTGCAGTAAACTAGTTAAAAATCTTTTCAATTCCTAATGCAGCAAGCTTTTTTCAAAAACGGGTGCTTACCTTGACTTCAGCACCAGAAGCTCCAGGCATCATCTCAGCTATCTTGCGCAGGTTTATTCCACGGGTCAGGTTCATTTTACGAGAATGGATTTTGAGAATATCTAACCGTGCCTGTGAAGATTGACATGGGAGAGATGAAGAAAATTTCATTATAAAATGAAGTATTACTAGAAAACTTGCAAAATAACAGTGTGTCTCTGAACAGTGAACTGCCTTCTAAATTTTTCTTAAAAATGAATCACAGTAATCTTAACCTCAGGCCTCTCCAATTTGTGAAAATTCATTATTTTTATAAAAAAATATCATTTCACTTGAACCAGTTAAAGGGTTTAAACTGAAATGTGCTTATTTTACATAAATATTCTTTTCCCTTTATCATTTTGAGCTAAGGGAAAGTCTAATAAAAAAAAAAAAAAACAACAAGACTTTGTTAGACATCACTATGTGCTCATCATTACCATTATAAACATTTACAGGAAATACATGTGGATATGAATTTAGATATAAGGTTTTGTCTCTAAATTCACGTCTTTCCTTCCCTATCATCCAAACTTTTTTTTTTTGAGATGAGGAAATTAGTCTCTGTCCAGTTATGGGAAAGGCAAAGTTATTTCAAAATAGTTATTTAGCATTCAAAACTATGTATTTCTGTTAGTAAAGACATCATCAGATCAATTATTACAATGTAATGATTATTTGATGCATAACTAAAGGGGTAAAAACATGCAACTTCAAACCTTATGTACAACTCTTCATTCGTCATTGTTGACTTAATGCTAATAGGATTTTACTATTGAATTAAATGTGCATTAAAAAAATTCATTAATCTGATCTTCTGGAAATATTGCACATAACTAATTCACTCTAAGAATGCCAACTTAAGAGAAATGGTGGAAAAAAAAAAGAATGGTAATGAAACTTCTATTTTGAGACTACATTAAATCTTCATTTTTTTATTTTTATGCATCTAATCAGTGTTTATTATTTCTATCATTCTTCTATAAATTATAAAAAAAAGCTAATTGACAGTAAAGCAATTGTTTGTTCCCATCCTTTACAGCTCGTTGTAAAGCAATGATTGAAGACATTCAATAGTAGACCCTTGCAGCAAATAGCAATCAACTAAGACCAGTATATATATGTAAGAATTGTTTCCACAAAAAAAAACCAATCAGAAAGTCATTCAAAATTGCATAATTGTTACAATACCTCTTCATTTGGTGGGGGAAACTCTATTTTTCTGTCAATTCTGCCAGGACGAAGAAGGGCAGAGTCAAGAATATCAATTCTGTTCGTGGCCATGATAACCTGAAACATAAAAACATAATTTTGAACATTATTTAAAATTATTGGAAGTAAAAATATACTATAACTAGTTGTGTGTGAGTATTTTTATTCAGTTTTATTTGTACACATTATCTAAAATAATTTGGATTTATATGATTTTAGCTTTTTAGATTAACTCTAACCCTTTTGCATTTGCAATGTCATTATATTTAATTGACTAAAAAATATTAAAAAAATATATATCTTGAATCATTTGCTATGCACTCTAGCCTTTCCATATCATCTATTTCGTCTATCATTTTCACTCTCCTATGGAATTCATTTACACGATATATGTAAATATTGCTGCACAACATTAATTTAAATTTTGTCCAAACATGTATGACCCAATCTGGCAAATCACAAAAACACAGTTGAAGTAAAAAAAAAATCTTAGTATCAAAAAAAAATCTTAGTATCTTCACTTTCTACATCATCAGGAATGGTAGAAATAAAAAAAACAGCAAAAGAATGGCAGTATGCACCTCTGCCTAGTCGTTCCTATTTTTTTTTTTTTTTTTTTACATTTCAAGGACAGATTTGACTTTAGAATTTCATATGAACCATGAATGTCTTATTGCCTGAAGCTCCTAACAGAAAAATTGCATTTTTAGTTGAGTTTCTCATATTTTGATAAATGTAAATAACATCTATATCCCTTGTAACTTCATAAGAAAAAAAAATATAAAACCATTTTTTGATTGTACATGTAGTAAAAAATTTGAATATAGCAATAGAACAAACCTAATAAAGCACCATCTCCCTTTTTTTTCAAATGAACAATGTTTACCTTTATGTTCTGCTTAGGCTCAAAACCATCTAACTGGTTCAAGAGCTCCAGCATAGTTCTTTGAACCTCGCTGTCACCTGAAGAAGAAAAAAAAAGGTGATATAAATAATATAAAATATGAACAGCAACAAATCTGAGGTTTGTTTTTCCACATTTTACTTCTTTACAGTAACAATATGCCTTTAAACATAGATGGCGATAATAAGAATAAAAGAATCATCAAATAATATGATTTTAAGACTTGGAATATGACATGCTTGCAAAAAAAAAAAAAAAAAAAGCTTTACTTGGCATGCGTTTATCTAGATAAATAAGCTCAGGCTGGCAGTTTAAGCAAACACAGAGCAGGATCTAGGCTTGGGGAACAGATTCAGCAGAGCTTTGCTTGCATTCAAAAGTGCAGAATATTATTGCATTGTCAGAGAGAACAAAATGATATAACATAAATCCAGTTAGCCTACTTGGAATTCTATGCAAGTCTTATTTAACCTTTTTCCCATAAGCTGCCAAATTGTTTGAAAATGGGATGATTTAAATAAATCAATTTTTACCTCCTGATCCACTCTCTAAACGAGATGATCCGATGGAGTCAATTTCATCCATGAAAATTATAGAAGGAGCATGTTCCCTGTCAGAAAAAAAGGTCAAGATCGGTGAAAGTCTTTAATTAAAAATAATAGAAACTTCTGCATGAAGAGATTTACTGATTACAAAATTAAAAAACATATATATCTCCCAGTTCAGGGATGAGTACCTGCACAATCCTTTTTATTGAACTTTTTAAATCGGTCCATTAAAACAAAAGTTGATTGCAAAAAAAGAGGCATGTTCTTTTTACTGATTTAGCCCAAGAGGATGAATGACTTGCTGTGCCCCTAAATGGTACTGCTTTCTGGATTTCCCTGACTCAAGTGAGGCAACATAAAAGTTACTCATCTCTTTGTTTATGAATAATATCTATTAGGTCTACAATTTCTCACTAGGCTCCACCCGGCTGTGTAAAAAAGAAAGCAACAAGCTAACACTTATATCTAGATTTTACATTATTTGCTTTGAAACAAAAACCATTTTCTATAATCATAGTCTCATGTCACGCTTGGTTCCAATTATATATCTAAATTTACTCCATCTTCATTTAGGATTTCCCAATAGATCTTAATAATCGCCTAGATTTAGATAATGTATATTGACTGTTAAAATACTCATCCCTGCAAATCAAAATTTTTTCCTTTGCTTGACCTCTAAAGAAAATGAGCCTAAACTATCTCCACAGCAGTATATATGACTTTTTTTCTCATTCCCACCTGATAAACTTCTAAGCAATGTCATCATAAATTTTACAGGATGAGTCACAACTAAGTGTTCATACACCAAGATCACGTAAAAAATTTGTTCACAAATATTTTCAGTTCTATATAATTATAATTTTTCTACACAATGGATTTTACTCACCTTGCCATGACAAAAAGTTCTCGAACCATCCTTGATCCTTCTCCAATGAATTTCTGCACCAGTTCAGAACCAGAAACACGAATAAATGTGCATTCAGTATGATGTGCCACAGCTCGAGCCAGCAGTGTTTTACCAGTACCAGGTGGACCATAAAGTAAGACACCCTGACAGTGATAAAAAAAAATTCATGAGTATTTCATTGAGAATCAAATTAGAATGACAAAATGCTCTTGAAATGCTTTTGAGTTTTATTATATTACCTTTCAAGTGATTGGATCATGTATGTTTTCCCTTGACCTAACATCATACTAATCATAAATTGTCATCAGAGATGGTCTGCTAAAATCTTGTTTCACTTTAACAATTAGAGACTGATTTCAATTATTTCAAAACCTACAATTCAGTCTACCTTGGTGGAAAAACTAAACTCACTGGAGACTGAGCCTTTTGCGGCCTGACATTTAATAAAGATTGAATTTTTTTAAGGTATTTGAAAAAAATCAAAGAAAGCATTTCCTGAAAATATATTGTCAACATTTTTCAACACATTGCAGACCTAAACCAGTATAAAAAGATGCAAAAAACAGAAAGGCATTACCTTTGATCTTTTTTTAAATGATTTTCTAAACTTGTGCTATAATTTGATGTTCCCCAAGCTATTTGATGCCACATTTTGTAAAATTAACCAAAAAACAACTTTTGTGCAGTTTGTTTAATATGAATTCAAATTAGAATTTCCTCTTCTGTTCTTCTGGATACTGGCATAGATCTAGCCAATTTACTACATTTTTACTTCCTTTAGCCCTTTAATACATTTATAATAGGTTTGATAAAGAGGTTAGTGTCTCCTTTTGGTTTCAGTACAATAACTTAAAAAGTTATCACCCAAATCCGGAAATACTGTGCATGAAACAAAACAATTAATGGTGACTACACCATCTGAGACTGTTCCTGCAGCAGTTGAGAGCATAATAAGGGTACAAAGAAATTTTGTTTATCCCAGGGGGTACTCGCAACAGTTCCCTAAAGTAAGTTAATATCCATTTTTGAACTTCTTAGTCCTTCACTTTTCTCTCTAAACTTTTTCAGTTTATATGTTACAGATCAACAAAAGCATTTGAATTTCCAAAATTTGAGGCCCTGACATTCAAGTGTTATTAAGCCTTGACAATGGCCAGATAAGAAAAGCAGGTAACATTTAAAACCATCACAGGTAATTAAGCACAAAATAACCAGAAATACAGCAGTTGCTCTTAAAATCAGTGACATGCATGTCACAATTATCAGACACTTTATACATTTTATTATTTATATATTAAATAAATGTTTTCAAATGTGCCTAAAAAAATAAAGATTCCGAATTCGAATATTAATATATATTGAAAATACATGCTTAACATTCTCTCATTTGAAACTAGGTCCTAAATTTGGGATGAAGTATTCCAAGATTCTTTGTGCCACCTGGGTTCCTTTAAAACATTTTTATCCCGATTGTTGTAAAAAAAATATATTGCAGTTGCGCTGTATTAAAATACAAACCTTTGGTTGAGCAATGCCTAAAGCTTCAAAAAGCTCTGGGTGTTTCACTGGAAGTTCAATGACTTCCTTGATTTCTTTAATTTGCTTGTCCAAGCCACCAACCATTTCATATGTTGAGTCTGGCACTTTTTCCACCATCATCAAGCTCACTAATGGGTCAACCTTTGACAGGACAGGGATAAAATAAAACAATGAAACCGTAGAACTATTAATCTCTAACAAAGCATGTGTTGACTGAAACATGTTTAATGTATTTATATTTAGGACAATTAAATTTCCTTGGCTAGAAATAGAATGAATCGTTTTTCACATTTTCATAGCTGGTTGAAATTTTTAGAGCTCTTTTGTAATGGTAAATTAACTAGGAATTAATAAAAATTGTAAATATTACCTTCCTAAAAAAATTTTCCACACTCGTAGATTTCAAACAATTTGCTCAAATCATAATATTTTCTCTTGGCTATAAGATGAATTTTACAGTTGCATTCTATGTTTTTTGGTAAAGCACAAGGAAAGAAAAATATAAAAATAGGCATAGTGCTACTCTAAAAAATACAGAGTTTATACATATTTCATTTATTTTTTACTTAACTAACATTGACTTTTTCTTACATTATTATTATGCAATTTTTTTCAATGATCTGAATCTGTATATATGTGAATCTCAATGTGAATCGCATATTTTGTAATTTTCAGCTCTGTGCTATACCTATTTTTAAAATTACTTTCTCTTACCTTGTTGGGAAGAATTTTGTGGAGAACATAGCTGTCGTTACGTAAAGCAACTCTACAGTTAGGAGTAACACTGTTCATGTCTATATTTTTGTCAATATCAACGACAAATTTTCCTTCAGGGTGAACCTGTTCATCAAAAAAGAAAAAAAAAAGAAAAAAACATTTCTTAAAAAAACAAATCATTAATTTCTACACTGAGAATGAAAATTGAAATTGAGAGCTTGTAAAACTGCCAAGCAAATAAAGTCAGCACAAACAAGTTTGTCTGTTGCATAAGATCTTCAGTCATCGCTTCCAGACAATGTGAGAAAAAGAGAAAAATCTTATGATCGATTAGCATTATATGTATGAATAATTACAGAAAACGTAAAAATTTGTATGAAAATGACATTCTTAGGATTTTACACAAACTTAATTTTCTTGCATCTGCTGTGAGTTACATTAAAAACAAAAAGAAAAAAAACTCTTGTCTCAAAGACTGACATATTGACTTTATGATGAAGAAAAAAAAAGGTAAGATCTAGGTATCAACAGAGGGCATATAATAATATTTTGCTCCATACCCATGTTTTAAAAGACATTTATTTGCATGTCAATTTCTAGATTTCTAATTCAATTTGAATTAGAGATAATACTTGGACTAAAAAAATACAGTAGAGCTTGATATTTGTCCAAATGAACAGGATACTGTCAATAATACTTTTGAATGCAAATTGACAAAATAGTTCATATAACAAGTGTACACCAAAATATCTGCTGATGGTAGTTTTATAGCAAAAACGTAGGAAAAAATTGTGACAAAAACAGAAGTACAAAATATTTAATTTATTGTCAGAAAAAAGTTGAAACAATTGCTAGTCGTCAACAGCTCTGGTTTTTGTCACTAGCAAAAATACCTGTCTTACAGATAGTGTCTTGGAATGAAAAGCATATGAGAGTAAAGAGCACTTTATAATTACAGGATCTCTTTACCTTTACAAGAACCTTCTTCTTGTCCATTGGTTTAACTACTTCACCAACATATGATCCTTGCTCTTGTAAGAGCTGTAGCTCCTCCCGCAACATTCTCACTGTTAGAGGGTAATATAATTTTAGTTTGTGATCATGTCAGGCCTCAGATTAAAATATTATTTTAAAAATGAAAAGCTAGTTTTTGCTTCATTTTGATCATCGGTTATCAATGAATGATTTATAAATAAAGCTTGTACCAGTTAATCTGCTGATTTGCATTGAGCCAAAATTTAATTACTTAAAAAAGACAGCTTCCTAGAGTTATTTATTTGTTTTTAATCCCTCCTCAAAAAAATTTTAATTCATGTCTGATCGAGAACAGTTTTTAAAAAATTGTGCCATTGCCTTACCTTTTGCATTTAGCTCATTTCTTTGGGCTTCAAGGCGCCTTAAGTTTTGTGTTCTGTCTGTAACAACAAGCTGACAAAGCAAGAAAAAAAAGAGATCACATAAAAAAGAGGCAAGAAAAAAAAGCATTTTGTTTTAATCATTTGAATAGCAGAGCATTCAACATACTGGTTGAGAGAAAGAGAAATATGGGGAAATAAAGAGGTGAGAGACAGGAAGAGAAATTATACAGAGCATGTGAGCTAGATGATACAAAAGGCAAGAGAGAGAAATGGAAAAAGTGGAAAAAAAAGAAAGCGTGGAATAAAGAGTAGGGGTTAGAGAAAGAAAGAAAGAGAGAGAGAGAGAGAGAGAGAGAGAGAGAGAGAGAGAGAGAGAGAGAGAGAGAGAGAGAGAGAGAGAGAGAGAGAGAGAGAGAGAAAAGAGAGAGAGAAAGACATTTGAAAGACTTTAAAATTTTTTCTTGCTATAGTTTGACCAAATTACCCCATGTGAACTTATCAAGTTAATAAAATTATCCCTATCTTCAAAAGTAAGGATGCCACTGTGAACAGGTAAGGTTAAAGGCAAACAATACATACAAGATTTACACAAAAATAATTGGCAGTCTCACTCTTAGGATTTTGAAAAACAATACCCAAGATATTTAAGAAGATTTTAAATACCTGTAACTCTTCAATTTTGCTGACATAATACTGCTTGATGCCTTGATGATTATTTTCATCAACTTCCATTTTCTGAAAAATAAATTAAAAATCACTATAACATGCAGGCAATTCACGATAAAAAACATGAAAAAGAGAAATTGACTTAACATAACATTCTTTGTCAAGAAGACTAAAATTTGATGATTATTTTATTATTCAAATAGCAGAACATCAAAATATACATTATTTCTGTCACTTGTTTGTATCTCATTGCAGAATTTATGATATAGAATTGGCTGATTATTATCAATTTCAATTCAAGGTCCGTAATTTTTCATTCAATTATTAAACACATAATGGGGAGAGGATCTGTAAAAAAAAAAGTGAAATTTTTTCAGTTAGATCTTGGAGTTTTGTACTAAAATGAAGTTCATAAATTAATTAATTTGAAAATTTTTCATATTCTTATATTTTCTTGTTTAGTTATTTCTAATTCATATACCATTGTTATCATTTTGTCTTTAACTTTAAAAGTTCTGATGCAAAAATTATTGTTTTTTTTTCATACTGGAAAATAGATATGGATGAACCTTTAGATAAGAAGGGAACTGTTAAGGGTGCACACAACCTCATGAATAATTATGTCAAGAGGAAAGAAATCCTCTAAACGTCATGAATGACAGCCACATGTTTATTTCAAAATAACATGTGGAATTAAGTGTACAAATAAAAAGCTTCAGCAAAAAATGTATAAAAATTATCAATCCTTAGGAGGGGATACAATACTCTGTACAATTAGGAAATCCGAGCGAGCTTGATGAGTTAATATTTCCCTACTTTCTAAGCCAAAAATTAAATTCATTCAATCATCCCGAGAGAGAGAGAGAGAGAGAGAGAGAGAGAGAGAGAGAGAGAGAGAGAGAGAGAGAGAGAGAGAGAGAGAGAGAGAGAGAGAGAGAGAGGTTTTGGTCAAATCAAAATCTTTTCAGATCCAAACTCAAGAAAGATTGCCTCAACATAAAGTTAAAGGTTTGGTAAAAATAGATAATGGTATTTTCTTTACTATCGATTCCACATCTTTTATGTCCTCCTAACCATGATGATTTTTTTATTTGTGTTAAATACCAATGTGGTATGTGCGACTAAGTTTCATTGTAATACCATCATTGTAGATTTACTAAATTTAGATTAGATCTAGATCTATCAAGTCTACGTGCAAGAACACCATGAAATATCACAAAAGTACGCGAATTTAACGATACACATCATACAGGTAGGCCTTGCATTTTGAACTGGTCCAGATCTAGATTTAGATTCTAGGATCTAAATTAAGACTCATTTGATGTTTGGATTTACATCGATCTTCCCTCGTTAACTCAATCGATATGAGACCGGAATAGAATTAAGGCGACAAGAAATGCAACCAACAATTGTAAACTAGACTCTGTATGATAAGTTGGAATAATGTCCTGGGAAATAATTTTAATATTGATACACAATGACAAAGGTTTATACCGTACCTTATCCGCCATCTTGTTTCTACCTTGATTAAAAAGTTGAATCGGGAGAGAGTTGCCGAAAATAGATTAGGCCTAAATGGAAATTCATTTCACCCCTGAGTTCACGATCCGTTACATTCGATCACACAGTCATGAGCGGTCCTCTGATTATAGCCCTTCGATTATAATTATGTTTGCTTCAATAAGAATAGTTGGACTTAACTAGTTTTATAACTACAAATCCATTTACAATCTCTTTTAAAGCATCCATTATCATATAGGTTTAATAAATGCGCGGCTAAGAATTCTCGCAAGGCAGTGCACTTAAAGAGAAAATTCACAGCTTTCTAACAAGCGTTTAAAAGGATCTATAAACATATAAGGAAAGGACAGAGTTAGACGATTTCGTGTATTCTCAATTTGCATTATACCTTTTGTATTTCGCATTTACAGCAGATATAATACATAGAATAAATGAAGTACCAGAAACAATACTTCACTGAACTTTGCGTGATTGCTTAAATTTTCAAATGAAGCTGATGGGGCTGTAGTCCATATCATATGAAAATGATAGCTTACAATGTGAAGTTGTTAGAGTGTTTGGGTTTGAAAGAAAATTAAATCAAATTAATGCTAAGTGAGAAAAGTGAATAGCATTCTCTTTCTCCCTCTCTCTTTCTCACTTAAAAATAAAACTTATTAAGGAGGTCGAATAATTCGGTTTTTTTTTGTTTTGTTTTTTTCGCGATTTACGTGTATTTTGACGACTGTAGAAAAATTTAATCATAGTCCAAGATATGTTTAGGCAGTTGTCTTTTGTTTGTTGTGTGTTTCTCCTGCTAAGTTTTCAATATAAAATATTATATTATATATATATATATATATATATATATATATATATATATATATATATATTAGCGGTCTACCATTCACCCTCAAGCTTCTCATGCTGACCGATCCTCTGCCTTCGAGCCATGATGAGGTGCCTCATTTTTTTAGAAATGAATATTGTTGCATCTGCCTACATGTGCCTCAAAGGTGGATTTACCATGTTTTAGGCCTGGCCTTAATCTTTTCTTTAATATACTGGTGATTGGGCAAGTTTTTAGTAAAAGTATTAATGAATAAGTGCTTCTAAAAATGTCACCATCTCTGAAAGATGACTACATGTACTTTGTAAAAGCTCTGTACCCTTTTACGGGACAATAGATGTTATGAGTTGGAGTAGGCTATAGTTGTGATACCAGAGAAATTAAATCTGATGGTTTAATGGGAGGGTTTATTTTTATGGCGTTAAGCTAGCATTCCGATTGGTTATTTCACCTTATTTGTTCGGCTAATTTTTCAACTCTTATGTAATCCATTTCTTTTCTCTTTGCAGATTAGCAGAAGGGAATAAACTTACTTAATGTCAGCGTAAATCTGATTATAAAACTGAAATATTAGTAAACAAAAATCATACGATTAAATAAACAAATCGAAGGACAGTAAGGTAATCAATAAGGCAGATAATTATTGTAATTTGTGGAATCAAAATAAAATAGCATTTGTATAGATGCCAGGATAAACAAGCTTTGTCTTAATACAGTAAATACCATACATTAATAAATAAAATAAAAAACTGAAGGGAAAAAAATTAGTTTCTAATCTTCTTCGTCAAAAAACTCAAAAGTTTTCTTCAAACTACAGCTAATGTTCTTGTTAATCAATGATAATTTGTCGGCTGTCTGATTAATCTACAGGACGAAAGGACAGCTCGACAAAGACGATGCTGATCAACGAGCCAGAATGTGAGCCAGACCCTAATTTTGTCGACGTGGATATCAGTTACAACAATGAGATCAAATCTAAAGATGTCGACGATATAATGATCTCAACAACAAGTCGGCGGTTGACAATCACAACAGCTCACTGCGGTAAGATTGATTCTAGGTTGATATGCATAATACTTCATATGTACCAGCAAGCAGTCATGACTGGACATTCGATATCGACATTGACAGCAAACGCCACAGCAACATTTAAGATGGTGACACTAAACTTGACAGCATTTTAGGAGACACCTAGCCCGAAGACTAACAGCAATTAGCTCAAATGAAATTTGAATATAGTTGTGCATTGTGTATCTATTGAAAATAACTGCCCGTCCCGGATTTTGCGAAACTGCTGCCACAATTTTCTTTGCAAAATTTTTCGATATTTCAAAAAAAGAAATCGTTTGTTTTGCAATGCATCATTAACATCGGTCGTTTTCTTTCTTTTTTTCAACAAAATTTTTACACTATATCCTGACGAAATATGTTACTACCGGTTACACCCTGCCGTCTTCGATCAAACACGAACTCCGTGAAGAGAACATCAATAAATTTTACTGTTGTACTCCAACTTTAAAGGGACTTGCAGCTTCTCGCAGTTTAAAAGTTTAGTGAAACTCACTGTTGATAATCAGTCCAAACATCAGAGATCTTCGAATAGTTTATTCTCTAGTTCTTGTCTCCTCTCCGGTGTACACAATTGCGTCTTAACTTCGTCTCACTATTTTTTGTCGGCTTTATGGTAGATGTTTTGGGAAGTTATCATCGTCAGACTATCATCCTTCCAGATATTTCAGATAATTCAAGACAGCAAAAGTCTCATTACTTCTACCGGTGTCAGGATTGTGCAAAAAGTTGACCTCAGCATCGTCACGATAATTGACTCCTCTCTCTCTTTTAAAGAAAAGAAAAGGAAAGGGGGAAAAAAAGAAAAGAAAAAAAAAAAAAAAAAACAGTATAAAAACAAACAAACGTACTAAGTGATCAGAGTAAATCAGAGAAAGGTGAAGGCCACCATGAGCGATTTGAAACTTAACTAACGAATATATTGTTTAATGCTATAGTGTCTTCATGAATGTCTCCTTTCATATTTGTAAAGGCCTAGTCTTTTTTAACAAATATGCTTAGATAATAGTAATTAATTTTGCACGAAGAAAAGAAAGTTTCAAAGCGCCCTAACACTCAGTGAGTGCTCATTTCGTTACTTTTTCGACGCCATGTCATAATCCATTCTCTGCTCAAATAGGCGTTATAATCATTTCCAGATTAAAAAAAAATCTCTTAACGTCGTCTCGTTGTTTCCTACGTGAAGCTAAGCAGAAGAAAATGATCCTGCATATTTATGATTTCACGGATGGCTTTTGATACTATCAATGAATATCATTGCGAATGGAAAGGTGGATATGCAGAAAGATATAAAGATTTATAAGTAGGCTAGATCGATATGAACATAGATGAAACTATACTTCTTCTTCTGCGGGTGCTACAATAGTAACAATAACAACAACAACAACAACAACAACAACAACAACAACAACAAAAACTACTACTACTACTACTACTACTACTACTACTACTACTACTACTACTACTACTACTACTACTACTACTACTACTGCTGCTGCTGCTGCTGCTGCTGCTGCTGCTGTTGCTGCTACTACTACAACTACTACTACTGCTGCTGCTGCTGCTGCTACTACTACTACTACTACTACTGCTGCTGCTACTACTACTACTACTACTACTACTGCTGCTACTACTACTACTACTTCTTCCACCAGCATCATTACGACGACTGCCAACATCTCAATGATTACTAGCTTATAAAATAAGAAAATGGAAGCGCTAGATAACAAACTTAGATCACTCGTTAGTCACAGAAGGAAGAAAAGGGGGGGAGGGAAGTATCAGTATCAGGAGTAGCAGTGGCCGGTGCTAATTATATATTAGTTATTGAACTGCAATTGTTAGGTTAGATTAATTTTTTTAGAATACATTATTTCAAATTTAAAATTTACTGACCTATAGAATGCCTAGATTGTATAAAAAGTTTGGACTGGGCTTAGTTGGGGTCTTGGCTGGATTTACTTTTTGGTAAAGAATAATTCACCAATCACTTTCATTATCACTCGTGTAGAAAATCTGGCTTAAATAAAGTGGGCGATAAAACTAAATATTTTTATCGAATTTATCTAGAACTTTATGTCAATAGTTCCAAAAATATGACCGGGGAAAATTTATGTTTTTCTGTCATGATGGAAGCAAAAACATAAATCTTTATTAAATATCAATGATATCATGAAAACTTGCCTTTTATTTTTTCAGGGATCAAAGTTTATAAACACAGCTTTAGTCTAAGTTACTTGGAACATTATATCCATGTTGTCTAATTTTTATCTATATCGATATATATCTTCAAATATCAAAACCACCGATATCATATCTTCCCTTTTTTATATTGCCAGAACTTGTTGGGATTTAGACTACCTGCCATCTGGACTAGAGAGCTGAGACATGTTAGTGTCAGATTCTTTAGTGTTCATGTCCTCGACAGATACCAAGCACTTAACTTCTATTGGAATTATTCAGGGCAGGACATATCTAAAAAGTTAGAAGCCCGAGACGCGATTTGAAAAGGGTGAGAAGAGTGCAATTTAATATGATCTAGATTGGATGTGGATAGAAAATCTCATTTGACGCAAGATTTTTTTTGTAGACCTAAACACTAGACCTAGATGAAGATCATCAAAGATCTACAGCACCAGCATCTAGATCTAGATAAATTATAAAGCGCGACCTGGAATAATTTTTTGTGTGAAATTAAACTCGTGATGGATTCAAGGGTTTCGTCCAATTCACTAGATCTAGATTTAAGATTGATTGAAGTAAAACGTAAAAAGCAAAAATTTATATGATGTAGGATAGATACATCCTAAGCACGTAGAGTACGTCAAAGAATTTTATTTTACGTTGATCAGATCAGTCAAATTTAAAGAAAAAAAAATACAAGGGTGGGGGAACTTGCTGTGAATTTTAATGCATCATTTTTCTAATGAATTGGTAGGATACTCAGATTAGTTTATAATCTAACCAAATTTCTATCAATATGTCATTTAAGTTCAACCAGTCTCATATTCTTAAGAGCAAGATCAAATTATGGACTTGGTCGTTTTTATGAGGCTAATCACTCAGTCTATAAATCTAGATCTGGTTTTTAGCCTTAGAAAGTTTTCTTTTTAAGACAATTCAGCTTAATGGATAGTGAGTGGTGTGTAGCTTCTAAACGTAGGAACGTTGTGATGTTGAGTTTTTGGGAAACATGTGACTTCATTAACGAAAGGTTTGACTTTGAAGGTGAAAGAGCTGAGATGGCTCCGTTATAGTTAGATAATGTGTACCAAGAAGAAGAAATATTTCATCATAGGGCAATTTGTCTTAGAGACTTTGCATCTGTATTGAAGAGGAAAGAGAGATGTGCATGGAGTAGTAGTTGCAACCCACAGCATACTGTATTCCATAATGCCATAAGTAATGTTCATTGAGAATCTAGTTAGATAGATGTTTACCAACAATATACCAAAAGACATTTTCAGAGTTGTCACATGTTAGCTAGCAAAGATTAAATAGTTGAAAACAGTAGTATTCTATTCTTTCCCGTTGTTCAAAGTTCCTTTTAAAAGCACAGTTGAAAGGTACAAAGAAAAAGTGCCTAAAAGTAGAAGATCTGGAGAAGACTCATAGCTATCGCTTATTTATATTCGCATGATAATTGATATGCTGAATCAAAGGAGCCTAAGATTGGATAATAATAAAATTAGCAAGATTCTTATTTCTTAATAATAATATTAGAGGTTTTCTTTGTTTTAAATATCAAAACTTTGAATTGTTGCAAGTTAAATTAGAATATTTCACATTTGGTACATATAGGACATCATCTTTTCAAGACATAAGTGTAGAGTTATATCTTGGAGTTATTACTTTTAAAAGCTTACTCAAGGCTAGGCTTATAACCTGACTTCTATAGTTTGATCCAAATGTTTAGCTTCTGTAGGTGTTGGCTCTGTCAAGTGCTGTAAGTGTAACTTGTTTTTACTTTAATTGGATATTCATCTCTTTTTCTTGGCTTTTTCCAAGATAATCAACATTTAGATCTAATTGTAATTTTCATGTCACAACTAAACTTTGAGTACAAAATAGATCACAAAATCGACCTACAACCAAGCTTGAGATCTAGTAGAATATTAACTCTTTGAATCAGCAGAGTACGGCCGATCTATTTTCAGTTTTGGACGAGCGGCCGTAGCCTGTGGCTACTAACTAGACTCTTTATAGAGGCTTTTATTTAAGGCCTCCTTCCAAATGTGAATTTGGGGCACGGACTCAAAGAGTTAAAAAGCAGAGCTCTAATGTTTCTACTGAAACGTGGTTTTTTTCCATTCCACATCCTTTTTTTTTTTCACTTTTCTCCATTACAGATATATATTTCATTTCTTTCAAGATCTCTCTCTCCTCTCTTTTTTTTCAAACAAAATTTGTCTCTCACAATAAATAGTAAAATTTTTAATGATGCATAAAATATCTCATCTATACTGTGCAAAACCTAACTCCTCTGCCATGAAAAGTGTTCAGTACAAAATTTTGCTTTCTCAGTAATATACATCAAAGGTTTTTGTTGTTTTTGAGATACACTGTGGTATGCAGAATTGAGGTTGAAGTAAAATTATAAATAAACCTATGTAGCCTAACATTATTTTTACTTTGATATGATGTTTTAAATGGGTCGTAGGCTTATAATTATATCTGTCAAAAAAAAAAAAAAAGAAAATGTCATTTGTATAGGAAACAAATGAGGGCAGGCTGATTTAAATCAATTGTGTCAGGGATCAGTTTGTTTGGACAAAAGATGAAAGTCTGCATTGAAATAAACAGGATATGTGAGATCTAGATCTTTAGTTATCACCAAAAAAATTATTTTTTGTGTGTACTATTGAAAAGAGACCGGCAAATACTCATCAGTTTTTATTATTTAAATCTGTTCCTTGATTTTTTGACTTATCATCCATGAAATTAAAACTGTTTTATTGCCTCATCTTAGAAAATAACAAAAATAAGTTTTCAACTAAAAGTGAATAACATTAATAACAGGCATAGCTTAGCTATGGTTAAATTTTTAGATGTTGCACACACTTCCCATATAACATAGACAGTAAGACATGGTCTAAGATATAAAGCCCTCTCATCTCTGGTTATGGCTGATATCTAGTCATCAACAAATGGAAGAACTGAAGAGGGAAAATATGTAGTCAATGTTGGTAAAAGATAACGTTATCAGATAATACCATGCCAAAAATGTTAAGCTACATCCATGATCTTGCTGGCTAGTCAGCTCCAACCAGCTGGCTCTCATGAATGTCATAAGAAATTTATTGAACCTCAAGCAGAAAAATCAAGGGTTGTGCTGGGTTTTAGAATTAATAATCCTCATGGCAGTGAGCCAAAACTTAAATCTCTCATGATGGTCATTCAGTTATATGATCAATGCTTTAATGGCACTAAAAAATAGGGCTGCATGTAAGACAAAATACAAAATGAACCATGGAAAATATGAAAACATAATCTCAAGCCTTGAGCTTATTGTCCTTCTCTGCCTGTGCTTTTAACCAAATTTGATAAATTCATTTTGAAAACTAAAATGGTTTTTTTTTTCAGCACAAACATGTAGAAGGTGTATCTTTGAGTTTGATATTAATATTCAGTATTTCATCTTTGTATACCAAACACGCTTGCAGGAGAGTCTGTGTTTGAACCACTTTGGTAACGTTCACACATGTGACCCGGAATTAGAGGGTGCCACTTCCTTCACTGAAATCATTTTACTCGACTCTTTGTCTTCAGCTTTTAGCTGTGAAGCCCTGTAGTTCAGCTGTTTTCCTTACTTAATTCTGTTCTCTCATTTTGCTGCCAAGTGGCTTAGCATCTGCAGGTCTTTTGTTGAAGCCAGTCTCAGTTCAATATGCTGAAACCTCTCATAAGTCTACTCTTAAGGCAATTATTAATAGTTACCATTGGTGTTTTCATGGGTCTACGTCTAGCTCTTGTTACTTGTGATAGTATCCTTGAAACAGTATCTCATTGCTTTTCTTTTCAAGTATCTTCAACGTCAAGTGCTTTTTTACAGGAAATCAAATTTATGTTGAAAATGGATGAGATTATTGGATACTACCCTGTAATCCTCATCTGTGTCACCTATGAACTTACTTTTTTCCTTCACCAAATCAGAAATTAAGATACATCAACCACTACTATGCTCACCTTTACAAATTCCATTTGAGACACTTTACTTTTGAATTTTCATGACTTGAAAGAAAATAAAAGAACAAATTGTTTTTAGATGATTTAAATTATGTAAACTGTATTGAATTTACTCCATATAAGGAATTTCCTGTATTAATTTAATTCCTTTTGCACCATAGTTTTGTTAACTTTTATTTCCCTCATAGCAGTGTCCATAGTGTTAATTTTTGTTTCTTTGCAAAGCTAATCCGTCTATTTAATGAAATTTGCTATTTTTGCTCATGGCATATTTTGTTTTTTTGGCACTGTTGCAGGGCTATGCTTAAAAAAAAATACAAAACCACACTGTAATCAAATGCAATGTCCTCCTCGTGTTTCCTGCGAAATTTTTATTGTTCATAAAATAATGGCTAAACACCAAACTTCACTATCAAGCGATAATAATATATCTTCCTCTTAAATAGCTATTTGTAGAAATGATGATTTTTTTTAGTGAACAGTAACATTTCGTACCAGGGGTGTGATGATAATAACAGTTTAAAATGCAATATCCTATGCCATAACAACTAACTAGATCATGAAGAGATCAGTCTGAGATGAATGAGTCTGAAAGTGAAAGCAGAAAATATCATCCAACAGAGATACTATAATAATAAAAGAATTATGTTGCTTTCACCAATGCTAGAGTCACAGTTGTATGCTAGGAGCTGAAATCTTCTGGTCTTTGTGGCTCAATATGGGAAGAAAATCTTGCAATTGAATAGAGAGCTTGGATGTTTTGATGTTCCGAAATATCCTTTGAATATTCAATGTTTCTAATTTACTCAGTTGATAAGTCAGCACCAATAAAAATATAAAATGGATGTTGTGGTTGCCTCAAGAAGTATTGGAGCAACTTGTTTTCTAAGGCATTCAAAATGGAGTTCAAATATGGGACTAAATTACACCTAAATTTTTAGAGATTGTATGAAAACCCTTGCATTTTGAAAACTGTTGCTGTAAATATTAAATCAACATTAACAAAGAACTCTTTATTTAAATTTCTATGCTAATAATTATGTTTATTCTTTTTGTCAAAGTATGTAAATTTCTTACTCATTTATATATTTTTTGTAATATCACTAATCATGTATTGGTATGATGTGGTTCAAGAATGAAAAAATGTAGAATAATAATATTTAGGGTGTTATAACTCAAATCTAGCATTGATTTTCTTAAATGCAATGGTAAACCAGAATTTGCAGCCAGAAATTGTATATGGTCAGATGAGAGCTGGATCTACCCAGCATAGTTTCATAGCCGTCATGGCATAAAATAGATACATTTTTTTTTTATTTGGGTCTCATTAAATTATTTTCATGTCATTTATCGAGACTAATAAACCGCACATCATATCTATCCACTACTTTAAATTGAAAGGCATACCAACGAGACAGGCCAGCTAACTTCGCTTTGCAGTGCCCAGTGATAAGACTAGCTCCTGTTTTCCTTAAGTAGTGCACTGACCTTAAACACAATTTTACGCCCGAATTAAGATGGAATAGTTATTGTGTTGTCTCAACAACAGTGCCATTGCTAACGCGAGGATATTAAAAGTGGCCCTTCTAGAGTACCAGGTAAACCTCACGTCGTGTAGATTTTGTGCATCTAAAAGTGTATAATAGGCGATTAATTTATAAGCTGGGTTGCCTGAAAGCATGCGTTGAAGTTGAATTCTATTTAAGACGCGACAGAAAGGACCTCACCGGTTTTTATTTTTTGCGTAAAATTTACTATAATTTAAGCCAGCATCAATATAGCGTTTCATCCCATGACCTCTCTATCACTCGGTGGTATTTTTGACAATATCCTGTTAAGTATCTTTTACTTTTCTCGTATGTTTTGTTTTTGTTGTACCGCTACCACTAGTAACTGCTGCTGGTACTTCTTTTTATCCTCTTTGTCCTGCGTGGATCAGTCTTTTAGGCGGCACCAGAAAACCCCTGGTTTATGCCAGTTGTGCTACTACGTTTGATCATTTCAAATGATCATTAAGTATTTTTTATGAAAAGAACGTGCTAAACGTCTATAATAGCATGTCCTTTGCCTTTTCTCATTATGTCTCAAAAATTCTTCCTTGGCTGTCTAAAGTTTCACTATTCATATTAATTGTACTTATTAAAGATTGCCTAGGTAATCACCTTCGGCCCATCTCTCTCTCTCTCTCTCTCTCTCTCTCTCTCTCTCTCTCTCTCTCTCTCTCTCTCTCTCTCTCTCTCTCTCTCAGCCAGCTGGTTGTGGTGTTAACACCTGCATGTCTTTATATTAGGCGCATAGGGCTACAAGTGTGCGCTGGGTTCTTTTTTTTTTTTAATCACTCTTTACCAGAGCGAATAAAATTGTTTCAGTTGGTTTAGGTTAGTAGGCAATGCATCGGTCATTTAACGTGGTATCATATGCTTCATCGATCATTCTATGTTGCGAAAATCACGGGACCTCAAATTTGCTGATTTACTTATGTTTCCGTAACACTTCTTGCTTAAAGCCACTTAAGATGCATTTTAATTACTGCGAGTGCGACGTGGCTGCGAGAGGCACGCTTCTCTCTATCACAGTAGCCTCTTGAGCTTCACATTCTAATGTTACCGCTGCTGCCAAAATAATAAAGCTTTCCTCTTCTATATTACTGTCACCAAATTTACCACTGTTATACAGCTGGCACTATACCATGTCGTCGCTATATTTCATGTGAAGGAATTTTACCTCTTGTTCTTGCTAGATGCTTTTAACTGGGTGTGCGAATATTTTCAAAATGCAACATTTATATAACCTAAAGGGTTCCTATGGTGGAAGCTTACTGACTTTTTGATGGTTGATGAAAGAAGCAGACACTTTCATATTTTTTCTCACACCTCTCTGAGTTAGCCTTTTTATGATTGTTTAATCGTCAAAACATTAACAACCGTCGGTGCCAAACGTAGATGTTTGGGCCATTACTTCAGTTGGTTATCAATGTTTCATATTTCGGTTCTTCCCTGACTCTCACAGATCTGAAGCTAACGGCACGATCTTCGTGATGGCCCATCCTAAAAATTTGTGAAACAAATCCAGTGACACAGCCACTTTTCATATAGAGAGGCAGGCACGAGAAAACAAGAAATGTTCTTATTTAATACATGTAGTTATTTATGCAATCGGTTTACGATATCACGCTGAGCCTCGGCCCCATTCGTGGGTAACATGGTTTTTACATTTAATTTGTAATAGGAGAATCGCTGTTTAGATTTTTCACTGCGATATCGTTTATTATTAATTTTTAATTGGAGAATCGCTTTTTAGATTTTTCACTGCAATATCCTTTATTATTATTATTATTATTATTATTATTATTATTATTATTATTATTATTATTATTATTATTATTATTATTATTATTATGTGTTCTGTACTGTTCGCTTCAAGGCTCGTGATGGTTATCATTCTGCTTCAAGAAAACAGACATTTTCTCCCGCAACCAGTTTTTACACGAGGAATATCGAATTTTCGTTCTCATGTCAGTTAAAGTTATTTGAAACAACAAAAAAAATTATATCTTCAATATTTAGAAATCATCATTTCACAATTTTCCAGGGGAAGTTTGTTGACCTATCTTAAGTAATCACCTCTAAGAATATCATCGTCTAGCTTGTACACCTTACATAATGTTAACTCTCTGACATGCAGTAATTCAACTCTCTCTCTCTCTCTCTCTCTCTCTCTCTCTCTCTCTCTCTCTCTCTCTCTCTCTCTCTCTCTCTCTCTTCCCTTTTTTCCCTTTTTCATAATAGAAAACGGACACGCATACACAATGAAGATACTACCCCCCTCTCTCGGATCATACGGCATTTATAAGATTGCCCACCTAGTTTCGCACTTTACCGAGGCCTTTATTTTCCTTTCCTGCTTTCGTTTTACTTCGCTTTGGGAAAATCACAAAGTAAGTTTTATTGTTCCTCGGCGTTTCTTCCTTCTTTAATCTATGTATTTTCTAAAGATGACCCGCCTTTCTTTGGGGCTGCTTGCGTTGTGTTCACCGCTCTTTTATTATCGAGTTAAGTAATTCAACATTCGGCAGTGAAGAATCCTGTTTAAACTGGGACAAGAGATCGTGGAGATATAAAGATACCACTCCCAGGGCGTTGGAGGAAAATAACGCAATGATGCGTATTGGTCTGACCTGATCCCGACCGAGGTGCTTTTCATGGGGAACCAAGGAGGTTTTGTGCATGTGGGGCGCATTTCCTCGAGATCCATAGTTTGGCTTTTGATGTATTGTGCTGTCTCTGTCCTTCGTTTATCTCAAAGCTTCTCATCTTTATGACCATCAATCTCCAAATAAAATTGATCAAAACCGAAGGAATTTGAGGATAAAAAAGAGCTGAGAAGGTGGAGGACTTGATATTCCAAGAGTTGGGCGTCTCCATGATATTTAGTATTTACTTTAGTAGCTATTTACAACATTCTTTCTGTTCGTTGCGTAAATCATGGATTATTCACCGGCTGGGCTGGTTCAGTTTCTCGGTTCTGTTGATATGTCAATATGGAGTAGGCGCACGCGCATAGACACACATACACACACACGCTCATTGGGGAGAAAAAAAAAAAAGCGGCCAGTGGCCTACCGAGCTAGCCACGCCCCTGGACACAGGTAATAGAAGTTAGCGTCTAGACCTACGCCATTATACCGACTTAGCTGAGGTCTAGACGGTCCATCCAGACCAAACACGCGGTCAGGGTGATATCATGCTAACACTTGGCTGGCACCAGACACTGGCTCGAGGTGGGGAAATCGGTCGAGCGAGGGTGAAGTGGGAGAAAGCTGAATGCACACAATTTCCAACCTTTTCGGTGATTTTTTCCCCCTCGATTTTTAATCTTCCATTCATTTTCAGAGGAGGGTTTTCTGTTTTTCATTGTCTGTTTCTGGGATAGTTCTTGCGGTTCTGAGTGATAATATAACTGTCTAACCTCTTCATTGCGGGATCTGCTTCAATTTTTTTCCAACAGCTATCGACCTCTCACCCTTTTACACCGAAACATTGCAATGTACTTGTTGTTTTAAGAACCTTAGGTATCTCCCAGAGCCCCATACCGATATAACTTGTTCTGTTATTCTCCCAGAGCCCCATACCGATATAACTTGTTCTGTTATAGTATTTAATGTCTTATTCACATGTACAAAATCATCATTTGTTGGCCTGGGAGATGGAGACAGCGGTGGTTAGCATGTAATGCGGGCAAAGAATATATATATATATATATATATATATTTTCTTTTTTTTTTTTTTTGTGCTTAGTCAAGTTTGGCTCTCTCTCTTTCTCTCTCACAAATTTGCGTCCTGTAACTCACATCTAGTAACAGGGCTTTGTTTTTTTTGGTCTGAAAGTATCTCCCAGTGTGGTTGTCAGTGATATCATGTTTCCCGGCTACGTGGCGCAGGCTGTGATGCCAGTCAACGACCTACACCTTGGCTTCCGGTTTGGCGCCCGGCGCACCTGGCAATCTCATAAACATAGTAAACCGATGCCCGGCTCACCACAACAAAGTTCAACGTTACAGTAACGTCCTGGATATCTGAACCGAAGGGCAGCCGTTGTAAATCACAAAATATCCAATGTTAAATATATTGTTGCAGCCTGTATATCTACACTGATGGACACCCATTATTAAACTTGAATATCTTGCGAAAATCATTCTGATATAGGCGGAGTTAATCGAGTCTCTAGAATTTAAGTGTAATAGCCATAGCAACAGGTAGGTGACACATGTAGTATTTTAGCCAAATTAAGTTTAAGGATCTGAGGGCACATGATAAAATAGGATAACATTTTCATTTTCACTTTTCGGGAGATCGATTTGAGGATTGGATTCTTAAAGCTTCTCAAATAATGATCATTATAAAATAATTTATATTAGTATCCTATTAAGATCGAGAACTCAACCCTATGAAAAACCATTGTCACTCACGGGAGAGGTTAGAGACGTTCGCATAAAGAATACAACGAAAGTTCGACTCTTGGAGGGATATTTACATTGTAAGATTATTCCAAAAAGAACAAAACAAAAAAACAAAAAAAAAACAAAAAAAACGGCTACCATCGTGGCACTGAAGCACGTCACTGTTCACACATCTAGCCGGACGATCAAGCACAACTGGCCAACAATCTTGGTCACACAACGTCACTTTCTTGATTTCACACCGATCCAAACTGATGCCCATGCATGGCTTCACTTCGGTTTGTCATCTTCCAGAACCCATACTATTAGGAATTTGTGGTGCCTTTCCTAAATAAAGCAATCGTCTCGTTTTCATGAGTCAAGTATACACGAGAGAAACTATATTTTTATCCGCTTTTGAGCTGAAATACTTTTTAGATTAGTGCTTTAAAAATAATTACAACCTTAAGATGTTCACTATTTTAAAGATGGCTTTGGAAAAGTTTTTGAGTCATTTTCTCTTCAGGAGCAGAAGCTTAATAAATTGGCTATTAGAAAAGGGGAGTGAAAACTTCATGTAGTCCCCAAAATTATAGTCCAGCTCCATTTCTGCTCATATGAGATGAATTTAAAGCAAGTGCCCATTCGATAGCTCTTTGCGCCGCCTTATTTTCATAATCACACGATGTTTAGTGGCTTTGTAACTACCAAACCAATCATAGGGGGAAAATGTTAAATGATTTTTTTCCAGTGTAACGTTCACAGCTAGTTCAGTAAACATTTGGTCTTAACCGAGATTGTCAATTTAGTCACTTACACCGATGAGTTTCCGTGGAGAATTCAGTCTAATTTACATTCCACTACCTACCTTAATCTTACGATGTTTTTCAAAGATTTCCTCAACACGTAACCTGTTTAGCATTATATCATAATCAAAGGCGCATTCATTTGGTTCTTTCCAATACATCAATTATTCAAACTGGAAAGCGAAAAGCACAGTATTGTCCCCAAAAAGCTTACTGTAATTGTGAATTTAATTCAGATTTTTTACTCAAGTGCCTTCCGAATGTCTAGAATGGCGGTGAACCGACCAGATTTGATGCTCGTTGGTACTTTGATGTTTTTAAATCCTCTAGTTTTATCTAAGACTCTTACACATAGAAAAGGTGGCTTTATTTCAAGTGAGGGATAGGACTGGATTGAATCCAATTCCGTCATCAGTTATTGAAACCACGAATCGAACCAATTATCGTGATTCCAACTCTCCAATGTGAATTTTATAAAGACACGGTGGCTTTCAAAAGTAGTATAAAATGCAAATTAATAATGAAGAAAATGCTCTCCGAAGAGCGAACGTTTAATGTTTCTACCCCAAAAACCCTTCTCCCTCCGTCAAGTTTAATTGAAATAAAGTTAAAAAAAAAAAGCTGGGGAAATCATTCAATATGGATAATGTATTTGTGGGGAAAAAATGTATTTTTTCTTTTCTTTTTTCCCGTTGACAGCCACTTTCCAGGTTTTGTCTACAAATGAGAATTTCTGCTCGTGGTATAATTTGTCCAAATCATTTCATGCACAGAACGTTCAAAATTTCTTATGAAGTGAATAGGTGGAGTAGTTTGGTTATCCATCATTACTAGAATTTACGTAGCATGAGTGATGCAGGTAGAGTTACATCCATATCAAGTGTTGTACACCACCTGATCACCAGGCTTCGGGAACTCAGGAAAAAAGTTTTGTGTGTGGCTTCTGTCGAAATTTGTATTGATTTTAAATAAAGAAAGTAAAAGACTTGCAATGTTAAGATGTCTTCCAGTTTTTCCAGTATACATAATAGGGTAATCATTAATTTTAATTTTATATATTCAATGGAATTCTTGCTTTGGTTTATGACACATGGTAGGATCTTTATTTGCTATTGGATTTAAAATTCACCTGCGATTGCTATTTTGCTTTGATCCTTGATCTTTTTTTGTGTATTGAACCGTATATAATGTGTCTTGATGTCACAGGAAATAAAAGTAAAAGAAAATTTCTGGTCATCTCGTGATTTTTGTCTGTTAAATGTGTCCTTGCCTGAGAAATCACTCGTCTACGATACATGCATTTTTTTCCCTTTCAGAGGTATTATTTATGTAACTTACAAACATGTGCCGCCTGAATAACAAAATCAACAGAAAGTCACACGACTTTACACATCATCGATTGCATATTATAATTTTGTTAAACTTTACATTTTAATGTTGCAAAGTGATCGTATAAAAGTATTTGATTTAATTCTAGTTACCTCCGAAAACCATCAACGGACTCTGATAAATCGAAAATTTTTAGGTAATAAGTCTTGTTGCTCGACTCCCTGACAAGCTTCGCATATTGAAACCTCACTTCCAGGTCTCTAATTATAGGGTGTATATATGTACGAGATCCCAACCCGTTCAGGTCGGTAATGATGAGCCTGCTCGTCCTTAAAGATAAACCGTTTATTATAGAGGTTTCAATCTGTGCATTACTCCCAGGCTCTCACACATAAACACAAACCAGAACCAAAGCCTAAATGTCCCAGAGACGAAAACTCGTACATCTAAATTGAGGCCGCAATCTACATTTTTCCCCTGCGGGTGGGTGGCACATTTCAAACAGGTACTTTATGTTGTACTGGATGGTATACATTCTGGTCGTAGAAAAGAGTTCTTACTTCTATACTTCTATTGAAATTATTTGTGATTGAGTGAGCTCGAAACTTTCGAACGCGATCTTAACAAAATGCCCCAGATATGAAAGCTGCTACATCAATACATGTACCAAGCCCGTAATGAACATTTTTCCCCCTTTGGGTGTGTGTGTGTGTGTGGGGGGGGGGTTGGTGAGAAGGGGTTTGGATGTACTTCAAACAGACGCTTTACATTATAATTATGGAATGGTAAATTCTGGTCGTATGAAAGGGTTCAAAACGCTTTTTACTATTGAAATCAATTTTGATTATTAAGCAAAGAGGAAAGTCCCAGATGTGATGACCCATGCAGTTAGTTATACGTTAGAACGACGTCATGGTAAGAGAACCACATTGAAGAAGCTTGGTTATCAATCATTTTTCCCCCAATGAACCATGTAAGATTCTTCATTCACAAAATAACATTTTTGCTCAATCAACATTAAGCATCCTTAAGTAGATTAGTCGTCGTTATGGTAATAAAGTAAATAAGTTGAAATGTTCAGAGTACGCGGTTTTTTTTTTTTTTTTTTTTTTTTGTGTTTTTTTTTTAAATGCATTTGGATTTATTTGGAATCATTTTTCTATAAATACGCGACAACTTCTAGGCTTTAGCGAATCCTTAGTCTTTTATAGCTTTGTCTCGTCAGCTGTATTCATAACATTTTTATTGCTCTCATCATTCTCATACGTTAAAATTTTTTTCCCCAGTAATATACAGAGCAAGTGTATTATCCCTCTCTCTTTCCTCGCAAACACATACACAACCTTTCTTTGCCACAAATCCCACAATTGTGAAAAAAAAATAATCGAAAAGATATGTATATATATATATATATATATATATCATCAGTGTGGCAGTGCGGTTGGTTAGTTTAGGGCCACTGGTTTTAAAGAAAGCCGACGCACATTTTTTTCTCTATAATTAACTTTAAAAAATGATTGTATAAATAGAATGGAACTAATCGCCTTTCCTATTTAGATGCGCTTACTATCTAGCAGAACGATCTATCACGTCATCGGATACTCATTGGGACAAAATAATTTATTGTCTACCTTCCCTGTGTCATGTAACTTCCTGATTTGTGGCCATAACGGATACTCATTTAGACGCTGGTTATTTTATTGCGTTTAAAAGAAAGAAAAAGAAGGGAAAAAAAATGCATGCATCGGCGATTTCCGACTCAATGGCGTACAGAGCTGAAACCAGTAGTCAGCTGTATGTAACATTCACATTTTTTTATACTGTATTCTTCTCCGGGCTGCCGTCGCATTATCATAGTTCTTTGCGTTTCTATTGAATTTTTTCATAAGTCCCATCCAGCCCGATTCTCACAGTTCTTCTCGTTGTGTGTTAAAGAACTTGTCACGCTATCGCTCTAGATCTCACTAGTTTTGGCTTCTGCCACTCCCTGTCTGTGACCTATTTTCACCCTTTCTTTAAACAACATATATTTTGATGGTGTGCATACCTTATTAAAAGCGGGACCAACAATTTTTCCTCTTACACAACTTTCTAAGAGTCAGCGCAGGATGCACATTTTTGCACATGCCCTGTTCTGCTTCAGTGAATCCTGATACAAGCGCTACTGACGCTAGCACTTGCAGGAGTGAAAAGTTGTCAAAACTTAAAAGCTTTTGGGAGCAGCAATCACTTTTGATATTGGTCTAAACCAATGATGAAAATGTAAAAGCCAATACTGCTTGCTAGAGATGTCTTGGGAAGGAAAGGGAACAATAATTAGCTATCCCTCGAGATAGTTCCCAAATAGTTATCCACACGGCTTAGATGTGACTGGAAAATAATGGTGAGAGATCTTGCGTCTGAAGGCAAACGGAAACTATTTGATATGATTGCTTACGCTCCACCCACCTGGCCGCATTTTTGTATTCGCTTTAGGCTAAAAAACACCTGCTAGATCTGGTTAATCTTACAACGTTATCTGATCTGAGTCTGTCACTGTCGGTGTCTTTTTCATAATTTTTTTACTATCACTGAACAGTAAACTGTTCACTTCATATGGTTCGCTTTGTCCAAAGTCGGATACATATTGATTTCATATACCGAAAATTCCATGGTTTTAAAATGGTTTCCGTTCTTTGTGATTGTTGAGCCAGAGGAAGGTATGTGGATTGTTTTTAAAAATTTTCATTCTATTTTTTTTCTTTCAAATACCTTTGAGTTACTATCTAACTTGAATGGAAGTACAGAAAGAATCAAAGCAAGTTAGAGAGTTCACGGTCCTTGCCTGTATTGGAGTAGACCACTCAGGGTTCAACAATTTTTTTACCCTCAGTTTGTAATCGGCGGGGCTTGCAAACTAGTCTTACTTCAGGTCTATTTCACATAATAGCGGTTAACATATACTAATTTTGCACCAGATGGTTTTGGGATTCGTTTATTATACTCCATGATTTTGAAAAAGACAAAATGGGTCATATTGAAATTTCACTCTATAATTGAAGCTTAATTGCCCATGACCGTTTGCCTCTTGATGATAAGTTTCAACCTCATTGCAACTTTAAAAAAAAATAAAAAAAATTTAAGACAATCGATTACATCAGGGAGTCGGGAGTACCCCCTACCGCCCTTTCCCCGAAATAAAGAGAAAAGGAAAAATTGAGAATAATAAAAGGCAAAGAAGTTTGTGTTTATCTCAAAGAGTATGACTTTTCATTTTACGTCTGATAAAAGCCGTGAGTATCGTTGTAGGATTTCTAGCTGACCTGTATCTTCTCAAAGCTGTTTGTACTTGATTAAAAAAAAAAAAAACAAAGTTAAAGAGAAGCTTAACGTTTTAATTATTATTAAAGACCACCTTTTGTCATTAAAAAAACCCAAAGAAACAAACAAAACTAAACAAAAAAACCAAAATAATAATAATAATAATAATAATAATAACAACAACAACAACAACAACAACAACAACAACAACAACAACAACAACAACAACAACAACAACAACAATAATAATAATAATAACTAAAGAAAGTGGGAGGTTCAACTGAATCTATAAGCTCGGGTTGTCCTTCACAGATTCAGCTTTAGTCTGGATTAATAATCTCAGTGCTTTATGGTGTATTAGTTATAGCATTGAATTTTCCGTTCTGCATGAAATACTGGCGATATTAGATAGAGCTTTCCAGCATTAGGGTCGCGATATTGGAGGTTTTTACTCCTTCCAAAATATGGGCATATTCCATAAGCAGACAGACCGAGCGGGTTTTTTTTTTTTTTTTGTTTTTACGTAAGAAACACGCCACTTGCCTGTAAGCACCCCTGTGGCACGAGTTTGTGTCATGACCAGATGGCTGCATGCTGTCAGCGGTGATGGAGAACGTAAATCTCTGGAGCATCTGGTGTATCCCTTTTCCATTTTCCGAACCATTTGTTTTATATTAATATTTATTGTTTTCAGTTTTTGCCATTTGTTGTGCTCACAGCCGCCCTTATTACATTTGCTCTCAGTTTTGTGCTGATTTTACCACCACAGGTTCAGACAACCACTCTGATATCTGTTGCAAACAAGTTCTACATGTAGCTAAATTCATCCGCCTCACAAGGCTCGAGATATGATGTTAAATATAAACGGAATTGAGTTTTCTTTTCTATTTCTTTCTGTTTACTTTTATTTTCATTAACTAATTAATTAATTTATTATTATTAATTTAAGTGTGTGTGTATTGGGCGGGCGGGGAGAGGGGGGGGGGGGGGGTATTAAAAATTGTGAAGATGCGCCCTTTTTCTGTTAAAAAAAAAAAAAGAAAAAAAGTTCTGCCACATGGCACGAAGACTGAAGAGTGTTACCTACTTATTTAAGTTCAGTCAAACCAGAGCGATACTGCTCCCAAAACCTTAACGTCTCCTAAGTTTCCCGAAGAATCGGCTTTGGGACAAAAAAACCCAACAAAAACAAACGGCAAAATGCACCCGCTCCCATATATATATATATATATATATATAAATTCATCGTAGATTCATCCAAATATTTTTTATCCATTTACTTCGTTCCATCAATGTGACCTTCCGACTGTTACCGTATTATCTAAGTCGATAATTAGTTGATTGTTATACTGAATCTTGATTTTATGATTATTTCTCTACAGATACACAAGCTGTATTTGTTTTCTTCTGAGCTCAAAGTCATTTTAAGCTTATTGTAACATTTAAGATCCATCTTATATTTATTGTTTTCCTCTCCTCCAGCAAATTCGTCCTTTGAATCCAAGGACATTTGAGGAACAGTGTATGAACTTCAAAAGGCTTGAATCTCAGAAGCGGCCAGGCAAAGAGTTTTTCCATGAGGCTCTGATCTGATTACAGTGTTTACCCTCTTAATACATTAGTTATCTCCCTTAACTGCCTGTCTCGAACTATAGGTTGCTTATTCGAAGGCTTTTCCGTAGTGCAAATCGAGAGCCATAATAATGGTGTTTTTTGAGGCTAAAAAAACTTCGCTAATTCGTGGATAGTTGAACTATCTGCCGTCGGAAACCAATTCTCTTGAGCTTCGGGCACCTGGACAAGACGCCCCTCGCGGGCGGGCGGTGACAAGCGTGTACGATGCTGAAGCCGTGGCGCTTGTACCGGACCGTGGTCCGCTGGGCGTCATTGGACACTCGCTGCTTGTCGCGCTCCCTCCTGCCCGTACTGGTCGGCTTATGCCTGGGTATGACTGTCAGTATGATGTACGCGCCGTTCAGCGAGGATAGCTGCGAGACCTACCTGGCTAACCAGGACCCACAGAAGATGGTCAACTTGAGGAACACCAAGTCTGTGGCAGATCCCCCAGTGCAAGACGACCAATCTATATTCGAGCCGCGTCTACTTGTACCCCGAGCTGCAGGACCTGGGGAGAACCCAGTAGCGGCCGACGGAGCCAACAACCCGGCACCTGCAGCGCCCGTGAAGGTGGAGACCAAGGGCGGCAAGTTCTTCAGACCTAAGTTCGCCGCCACCGAGTTGGGCATCCGCCAGAAACTGTTTGTGGCCGTGCTGTCCTCACGGGATACGCTCAATACTTTGGCTGTGGCTGTCAACCGGACATTAGCGCATTACGTGACCAAAACGGTCTACTTCATAGACCAAAAGTCGGCCAATGTGCCCACGGGGATGGTGATCGTCAACTTCGCGGACGGATACAATCACCTATTGCCAGTGAACGTGTTCAAGTATGTTATAAAGAAGTACGGTCGCGGATATGATTACTACTTATTCATCACGGATCGCGCCTATGTGCGCGCTGAGCGTGTGCACGAGCTTGTGAGCCACATCAGCGTGAGTCGACACGTGCACATGGGAGCGCCCAAGGGAGTTGAGGCTGGCAAGCCCTACTGTACGCTGGAAGGAGGAATAATTCTTTCTCAGGTAATCAGTGCTGTTATAGGTTGAAAATGTTTGATGCGTGTCGTCATTTATCAGAAAATGTTCAACATGACCTGTCCCCAATGAGGTATTTAGTGAATACAATGACTCGGGCCGTACGGGAAAAAACTCGCACCGGGCCACGAATGAGACATCGATGCTTAAAGTGAGATTTTTTTGTATATTTTTTCAATAGTTCTTAGCCGTTTTTTTAGGTGTGTGTGTGTGGGGGGGGGGGGGAAAGCGGATGTGAATGTAGGGGGGAGAAAGTGTATATGTGTGTATGTGAGAGAAAGAAAGTTGAGAAGGGAAAGAGAAAGAAGAATGAGAGAGAAGGCAGACCTCTATAAATAAAGCAGTCGAGATCGTTTGTAGGGTTAGGCGTAGCTGATTATATAGAACCATTCACTTTTTTAAAACTAAAGTCATTGCTCAAATCACCTTGTTATAGAAAGGAGGCCGTTGAAGTCCAGACCAAAAACCCGAACACATGACTGTCTACTTTTATGTCGGACACTTCTGAATTAAGGGTCAACTACAAAGCAAAAACTGCTTCTCATTTTTATTTATTTAAGCTCTGAAAATAAGAGAAACGAGATTTGTATGCATTGATTTTTTTTCTACTGATGAAATGATCGCTCTGATAATCAAGACCGCTTTACACTAGTGCAATTGATCTTTTTTCCGAGTGAGGCTTCACGTTTATAACTAAAAAAAAAGTAAGTAAAGAAGAACATATCATAATCTCCAGAATGAAATTTTGTCTTAAAAAAATATAAATATATGTAATGAGAATGAATGCATCTAATTTTTTTTTTTACATCTTCAAGGAAAACCAGAACGTGCTCATGTAAAAGCATTTTGAATCTGAAGTGAAGATCGCTACACTCCGTTTAACTTGGGTTCTGTGAACCGCAGAAACGCATCTCTCCTACTTTTCAAATCGATGGTTTTGAAGACGGGAAGGTCTAGAATAGACAGTCACAGAATAGTAAATCTATGTAGTTCATTTATTAGTCCTCCTCTTTCTAATCGTTTCAAAGCCAAGACGTGCACCCGACCTGAACTAATGGGTAGTCATAAATCAGCAGCTCTTTCAGGACATAATAGAGAAAAGAACGACAGAACGAAAAGGCGAATGCCACCAGTAACTAAAAATTGTGTGAAGTCGCTAAAAATGTCCTCTTTCCCGTCTTCTCTAGAATGGATCGATAAGTAATAGGTGGTTAGCGAGGGATATATTGTAAGTGATCATTACTTTGGGGGAGAGGTGGCTTAAAAAAAACAATATTACATAATACAAACCATTATTTTTACAAACTGAAAACCCATTATACGAACAGGACCGTGATATCAAATTACTAGGGCTGGGGTTTGTACGTATAAAGATAATATTATAATCTTTATATTATAAATTTTCTACATGACAATTCCTAGAATCTAGATATCTCTACATTAATTTTAAACAAAATCTAGAAATTCTAAGCCTAAAAGTAAAATCTAGATATTAACCTTTTGATTTGAGTCTAGCTGTTGTAAATATCTAGGCCCTAGATCTAGAATCTATGCCCAAAAAACTTTTTTAAGTTTCTTTACTTAGATCTTACACTAGATCTATAACACGAAAATCTACCCAGGCGGTTAAAACTGCCGCCGCCTACACTCAGTTTAGGGCTACTTTTTCATTCCTGCTATCTCTGGCTAGCTGTGCTAACAAGAAGTACTTCGCTCATTCAACCCCCCCCCCCCCCCCCTCTCCTTTTTTTTTTAAAAAGAAAAATACTTATCACATTTTTTCCCTTAATTTTTCAAAAAAATTATTATGGTGGAAAATAATATTACCTCCCCAGTATTTAGGGAAATTTACAACTTCATGCCAAATTAACGTGCCTAGGTGGTCTAGAAATGTTCGGTCATTAGGTGGTCCTCATTTTTCGCCGAGCTCCGTTATTAATAGATGTATTGTCAGACGCCAAAATGATTTTGATATTATAATTATACATTGATGCGCGCTGCATGTTTTAAAATGTGTAGCATAACTTCTTGTTTTTTTGTTTTTTTTTATTTCTTCTTGTATGCGTATGTGTTCCATTAAAGTAATTTATCTTCGTTATGCTTAATGGAGAGAGTGTTTGTGTGTGTGTATATGTGGAGATTAGAATGTAATATGGTATAACACGAGCAGAACATTTTAAAGCCTTACTCGTTTTTGCTCATTTCTTGACTAATCTTGATTGTGTTATAAGCGAATTTTTTTTTTCCCCTGGTATTACTGACACATAAGTCAAGTAGTCCACCTCCCCCCCCTCTCCTTTTTTTAATTCTCTTGGAAAAAAGTGAAAGAGCTTTTCATCAAACATGTTTACCAACTACATAGATTGTTCCCCTTCACTACTGGACGTAAAATTTAATTATCTGCTTGGCTTGTCATTCTATTGTTTCTTTATGGGGAGTGAGTTTACCGTAATTGTACGGTAATCACGTGTAAGATTTAAGTGAGCTCCAGCCCATTTTTCTCCAGCTTTTAATAAAAAAAAAAGAGAAAAAAAATATAAAGTGAAATGTTCTTATTTTATTTTGACATTACCAAAAGCTAATTTAGTATGGTAGCTTTTCATAAAATAAGAGTAATAAAAATTATATTATTTCTATAACATACCCATCCTAGACTGGGAAGTGGGATAAGTGTTGATCACAGCTAAGTTTCAGGCTCTGATGATTTATATTTCTTTATACTCTAAGATTCTGAGTTTTTTTAAAATAATATCTTGGGTAAATCTCACACTCATAGATAGATAATAAAAGACTTCAACTAAATTTATCGGCAGCGAGAGCTGGCACATATGAAAACTCCTGCACATTATCCGTTATATGAGGGCATGTATTGATTTGAATAGTTGTTTCAACCTTTGGTTAAACAATACGCCATTGAAGTTGAATAATAGACAGGCATGAAATAATTTTAACGTATCATATCTTTGCTTGTTTCGATCGGGCAAAGCGATAATAAAACCTGAACCGATAAACTTGTTTGAATTCATTTAAATTGGGACCCGGTTCAAGGCAAAGATGTTATTATTAAATAATCAGGTAGCAACACGCGAAAGGAATCTCAGGTGAATAGAGCTATGCTAATTCTAGTCGGAATAGAATATATATTATGCTGAGCGCAGCAAATGCAGTTGATCGATTCAACAATTAAAGACCTCCTTTTATTCTTTGCCTTTTGCGACCCCTCCCCCCAATGAGAGAAATGACGTTTAATAAACAGGCTTGATCCGCTTAATGTATAAGACAAGGCCTGCCTGAAACGGACCCTTAAAAATTTGCATGTAAATTAATGTCTTCTACTTTCATCAGCACAGTCATAAAAATACATCAGAATTTATGTTTAGATTTTAACATCCCCTATATTGAGAGCTGAATACATAATTACAGTATGTCGAAAATCTACGCTGATCGTGTGCTGGTGGCAGAGCCCGCACCCGCCACCCAATGGAGTTAATCTTGGGCCGGAGATTCCGGGTTTCGCCTCCTCTTGCGTCACAACTCTACCTGCGGGGAAATGCTGATCCTGAATTCGGCTTCAGCGTTTTTCTAACCGATTAGTGGAGTTTGTATGCATATCAGAATATTCAATCTCTCGATTAATCTTATCAATTTAACATTATAAACATGCTAGTTTGCATGAACACCTCTCTCTCTCTCTCTCTCTCTCTCTCTCTCTCTCTCTCTCTCTCTCTCTCTCTCTCTCTCTCCCCCCATTTCTCTCAATCTTTTTCGTACACATTATTGTCCATTGCAAACGACTACGGGGTTGCTGTAAATCTTTGGAAAATTCAACACACAAGTGTGTTATACATCACTTATTGCCCTTCCCTTCAACGTGGCAATCACTAATGTGGTAGCATGTAAGTTAGTTCAGAAATTGAACTTAGAGAAAATGTGCTGATAACCTTTCATATACAGAGGAAAGAGAAAGACATTCTTGACTGAACAACTAAAGTGTATTAGCTGGTGATTGCTGATTGCGTGCAAGATGTACAACTGAGATGGAAATAATATCACTTCAGCAATGGACACAGAGAGAAAATCGCTTTGGAACTTGGACACAAGGTATACATTTCAAATGGCTTTGAGATGAAACATCTGATTTTATCGTTCCCATTATTCCTTTCCTTCTCTCTCTGTCTCTGTCTGTCTGTCTGTCTGTCTGTCTCTCTCTCTCTCTCTCTCTCTCTCTCTCTCTCTCTCTCTCTCTCTCTCTCTCTCTCTTCCTCATTTCTCTCGCCCTATTGATTTCCAGCAACAAATGAAAAGTTGCTGGCGTTATTGGTTAAACCCGCTGACATCATCAATCTCTCCCGGCACCTCTTCAAGAAGGTGGTGACATTCTCTTATTAAGTGTTCTTTTGAAAATTTTGTGGACCCAATATTGTACTCCTTGATCTTTCATTCTTTTGACCACATAAACCCTCATGAGTCATTGACAAGAAATGCAACACAGTTGAAGGCACCTTGAACTGAAACGAGATTCTTGTCAGATACGAGTGTTAGGATTGATGAGACGGGCTGGTGAGACGGCTTGTAACTGAACCCGGGATTTCACATCACATTCGTTTCACGGTTGAACTTCAGAAGCTGGAGGTAGTGTGGACCTACACTGTCTAGGCCCTGTCTCTACTGCTTTCTCTCGTGTTAATCTGATAATTGCCTCCCTTCTCGGCCTGGTGTCTTACGCTCCAGTTGGGTCAGGCGTGACTCGGCGTGACGTCAAGTGCGTTCCAACAAACAAGCGGCCTCAGTCACAATCCCCTTTGCTCCTTCATGTTTCTCACATCCCAAACAAAAGGTCAACCTCAAAGAGCACTTAGGGCTTTTTTTTTCCACCCACTGTAGATAAAACTAAAAGCGATATTTTACCGAGAGAACGGAAACCTCGTCTCCCAAGTTTCACATTTTTCTCTAGCGACAATATTGGTTGTTTCGTGTACTTGAGTAATCATAGTACATTTATAGACTTGGTAGCGTGCTTGCTGCAGTGGGGAAGGATGTCCGGTCAAAACTCTGCTCTAGTAAGTTGCTGTCGCTGACACTTCCTCCGCAAATTTAGCGCTACATTATTTCTCCGCATTTTTAAAAAAGCAAAACACATGTCTCAATGTGAATCTTTGGTATCAAGCGTCCTTTACTCACCTCTTGTATTAAAGATGCTTTTCGACTCTTTCGTTTGGGTCCTCTCGCAATGTTTACGCCTCGTAGTTAACATAAAGCAGGTTTAGATAGCCTTATGCATTATGCTTTCGAACCATCTTTTCTCTTTGTTTGAGTCTAACCAGACTTGACAAATTTTTGTAAGATTTTTGCAGTTTGGAATTTTCCATGCTAAATTATGTGATGCACATTCAATCAACTAGAATTGTGAATTCAATAAATAGTTTGCGATCTTAATTTGGATCACCAACAATGGGCAGAACCATTTTCAAATAATCCACGTAATAATATTGACGGTCACACTCACAGATCTTACACATTACCATTATTACTTGAAGTACAACCATTGAACAATTATAATAAATTCCTGGTTAAAATGTGTTAAAACCAATATTTAATGCTATTTTGCCTAGCCTTCTCCTGGCCTCTCCCCTTTTTTGCCATCCTTTACACACACATACACATAATTCACTAGTTCTGTTTAAGACTAAAAATAGCTTCACGACGTTTGTCACGGTTTGTGTACACAAACTGCACTCTCCTAACTAGGAGAATGCAAGGCTTTTTACACACGTTTCTTCCATAGCATCTTACGGCTACGTAACTGCATTGTGATTCAAAGCGATAGGGCCACTAGAATGTCGATCTAGAAAATCCAGTTCTGAACTCAAATCACCAGCACTTTATTCTTCATGTCCCACCCCCTGGTGGCCTGTTCGGAGTTTACCCGCTGCGCAGACCCTTTCGCTATGATTTGTGTATGATAAACTGTGGATTTCCATCGCTACTTTCAAACAAAAGAGATGTTTTTTTTTCCCTCCTTCGCACAATGCCACGCCCTAAAACGCTCTATTCAACCCGCAAGTAATGTTAAAAAATATATGCTGATAACCGTCGAAACCCTTCCCGACATTCAATGTGTGCCATGTTTCTATGTCTATCTTTACAACTCTCTCCTCACTTTGCACCGGTCTCTCCCTTCCCCTCTCCTCACTATATAATATATTTCTCATTCTCTCTACCTCCCCCGTTTCTCTCTGTCTGCAACCCTACCTATCTATTACTATTAGTTAAATGTTACATTTTGTCTCCCTCTGTCTCTGTCCCTGTGCCTGCACCTTCCTTCCTCCCTCCCTCTCTTCCTCCTCCTCTCTCTCCCCCTCCCCTCCCCCTCTCTCTCCCGCCCTCCTTCTTTTTTTCCTGTCTTTGAAATGTATTGACGTGGTTAGTTTCTCCCCACCCTGTGAGATTGCATGCTCTAATTAATTGCCATCATATGGAATTGAGAGTAAAAGAAGACTAGGACAACTGACTCCACATAAGACTGATTGAAAAGGTTTAAATTTAAAGTGCTGATAATGATTATGACTATGATAAAGTGATAAATAAAGAGGAAAATGGGAAGCGAGCTCCTTCGCTTCTGTATGTCTTTATTTTATATCTATATCTTGAAGTTCGTTAGAAAACATAAGTAATTGTTCAAATTGGGCAGATAAAGCACACTCAGTTGCTGGTTTTTTTTTTTATGGTGTTTTTGAAGATTCGCGTATTTCGCTTGTGTCCTGTTTGTATTCAGTCATGTTATTTATGAGACCCAGGCCCGTGGACGCAACTTTATCTAATCGACATTAATGTGCATAGGCCATTTACAGTTGAGAGTTAAAAATATATCTTTTTCTTTGCCTTTTATGAATTGAGCAAGGCGATCAATCTTGAGTTATTTTGGGCCACCCTTTGTGCGCCTGACATTTTGATATCAGACTGCAGCAATAAGGTCTAGGGTTCTGGGTTCAGAAATCGATTGCTGTACTTGACAACCTTTCAGGTGTATGGCATGCACGTTTGGTATCGTATCTATCATCACTTTAGTTATTGTTTACTTTTTTTTCATATATGTGTAAAATTGTACATGTGAGACACAAAGTTAACTTGCTGTCCGTGGTGTATGCATTATTTTTAAGTAACAAAATTATTAATCAACACCATTTGAGCTATTTCTTAATTACGTAATAATATAAATAATCTAAAACCAAAAAAAAAACCCCAGAAACTCCTTCAAAGTTACCACAAGGAACAGAGACTAGTCTAATTACAAATCTTCCAATTGTTTTTGCGAAGTGAACACGTGCATGGTTTTACCTTTGAAGGCAAGTTTTAACGATACAGTTTAAGGCATCTTTTAAATCAACCTTTGGCAGACTCCAAATTATAAACACCATTAACGTGGCCACCACCAATCTTAAGCCATATCTAAGTGTAGGTTTTTACACTATCACTCGTACGAGAAAACGACGATGAACCAGGCTAATAGTGACAGCAATATGTGGTCCTCCGAGAAATCTCACAGAATACAATGAGTGAATTACACCCCACTCCACCCCACCCCAACACACACACACACACCCAGAGAGAGAGAGAGAGAGAGAGAGAGAGAGAGAGAGAGAGAGAGAGAGAGAGAGAGAGAGAGAGAGAGAGAGAGAGAGTCAGTCAGTCAGTCAGTCAGACAGACAGACAGACAGACAGACAGACACTGACTGACTGACTTCGGATTAAAACACCTGTGGTATTTTTTTCTAAGTTTGCGTTGATTTGTTGTTCATCTTGGGCTTCATTGTGACTTTTATTTTGGAACTTGTTCCCCTCATTTCTTTTCTTTTCTTTTTTTTTTTTTGTATTGAGTCGTAAACGGTTTGCATTATCTGTTATCCGCACTTCATGTTTCACCCCCATATTCTATTTTCACTTAAAGAGTAACAAATTTGTTTTTTCATAGGGCTTTCGATCAACTGTTTTCCCTGTTTCAACAGGAGCGCTTTAACTTTAGCATTGCGGGTAGTATATTATGTTTTTTTTTTTTTTTTAATGACTCTTTGTTCTTAAGCTTTATTATTTTATTCTCATGTTGTGCTTTGTTTTCTAACATTCCTTTACCTTTTTATCTTTATTTTCATGTCCAGCGCTTTTAATGATACCGAGAGGTCTACATGTGTATGGCTTCTTTGTGTTCTGAGGTGTAGTCTTTATTCTTATTGTTAAACTGTTTTAATTTTTTTTTTTAATATTGTCGGAATGCTGGGACACAATGATAAAAACGAGTACTGGAGAAAGACAACTCTAAAAGTTTTGTGTTGGTTGTGTCCTTGTATTAGACAAGTTGAGGTTGATGGTCTGCGTGTGGCATGATAATCAAAATGTTCTTTTAGAAGCAAATATTGCATTCAGTTTTATGTCCCTTTGCTTATCAAATTTTCTTGAAATATCTACCGACGTGCTTGTCTCCACCTATAGGTCTTCGTGGTAATCAAAGAATTTATTTCATAGACATTTTTTTCTTCTTCTTGACAATTATATGTCGTGTTATTGTGAAATGAAAGAGATAGACAAACGAGTAAGCAAACCTCTGACGTTGAAGATTCTGAACGAGGAATGGGGATTTAGTGATGGAATTAAAACTTTTTGAGTTTTTAATGAAAACAAATACACGTAGAAAGAAGGTTGCTTGAATCGAAATCCTGCTTGAAAGTATCGAGTAAAGGAAACGTGTTATGATGACCCTGTTGCCTGTGTAGGATGCATGGGGGTGGCATTGTAATTGGAATGTTAGTTGTCTGGCTGTGCTGAACCCGAGAGTTTATCTGTGCCTTAATCTCCATATAGTTATAATGAATGATGATTGCCTGGAAATCAATACGACAGACCGAGAACAACCCAATCTTCTTGTGCTCTAACGGAAATGGTATTTAAATGTGGCCTGCACATTGCCCTATATAATTGATATATATCTATCTCACATTTGGCAATCCCTTCATAAATTCGCATATTATGAACGTCTGCAGGAGAATCGTTGTCTTTTTTTCCATTCGTCTTCTTCTTCTTCTTCTTTTTTTTAATTATCAAAACTTCAATTGATGAAGAGTTGACGTAGTTCTTTTATCGCCACTATATACCCTATGCCTAGGTCTCAGTCTGTTCTTAGATTTAATTGACCACCATGGAGGACGCTGTATAACTTAATGATTACCACAGTCTCTGATGTGTCGAGTTCAAATGAAATAATGGCATCACTAATCTCTAGCTCTTTGTATGGCTTCATTCGCCACCTTATCCTCTAGAACCGTGAGAAAAACTGGAGAGGCATAAATCTCCCAAATATAAGGGGCAACCACTTGCTCCATTCACTCAGTTCTCACTCGTTTGTTGCTCTGCTTCCAATATGATTTACTAGCAAGACATGTAAACAGGGCTACTGGCTACTTTTTTGTTTGGTTTTCATTTCCGAATAGAAATGTGTTATGTACCCAACAACACCCCCCCCCCTCCTTTTTTTTTTTTTGCCTTCTTCTTTTTCAGCAACTCTTTCTCTGAAATGTTTAGTTTTGCTTCACTTCTTTCTTTCTTTTTTTTTTTTTTAAATTAATCTCTTTCCCTCCCACCCCCCCCCCTCTCTCTCTCTCTCTCTCTCTCTCTCTCTCTCTCTCTCTCTCTCTCTCTCTCTCAGACACAGACTATGGTGATTCTTCTGCATGTAAATTATTCTACGACTCCTCACTTATATTATAGTTTTCCGTGGTTTAAGTTTCTGTTGAAACCTTGCGAGACGGGTTCGTTAACCACAGCGCAAAAGCTTCGAACATGCCACATTGCTGGTAACCAATAATATTTGGAAACACACAAGTTTTTTTTTCTCCCTTTTTTTTTTCGAATTTGGCATCCCTTTAGGCGTTTTATTTCCTTTAATATGTTTGCAAAATTTTTTTTCGTGTTAGAATCCATTGTTTCATGTATGTGTGTGTATGTTTTCTTTTTCTTTTTCTTTTTTTTTTTTTTAATTTCTCCTTAGTCACTGAAGTCATAGAAAAAAAACTGTTCCATGTTTTGGTTCATAATAATCATAGGAATTTGTCGTAACAGGCATAATGCAATTATACACGCCACGTTCAAATATTTTGATGAAGAGGTAGTTATAGCTTGTTATGTAAGAAAATGCAAGAACAATTTGTCTTGTTCGTATTGCAGACAAAATATGGATAGAAAGAATGTGTGTGTTTGTATGTGAAATGATACGGGTGGAAGAAATCATTTATCATATGAGCCAATTTACGAACTCTATAATTCACATCGTTATATTGTTTAACTTACCTGTGCTTTAAAAAAAAAAAAAAAAAAAAAAAAAAAAGGAGCAGAAGTCAACGGAGGCAGGGCTTAGTGCCCAGGTCACTAACCCAACCGTGAAGGTTATAATACTGTTGTTTGATCTGCAAGCAGAGCCACTGTTTGGTTAAGGTGATTGCATGGCAGGCGGCCTAACTGGCAAGCCTTCGCTCTTCTCGAAAGACTGAGATCATCATACGTTTATACGTTTTTACATTGTTTTAAACCATGCCTGCGTCATTTTCAAGAAAGCAGAAACCGTTGTACATGTAATAAACCAGAGACGCTTACTTCGCAGAGAAAAGCAAGATGAAAACATAATTCCAGAATCTGCAAACTCAGAAGAGATGGACTGTTCGCAGGTCTTTTGTTGGTGAAAATGTACAGTGCGCAAGTTCCATTGTCTTCAAAGGGAGGCCAAGATCTTATCAATGGTGTCAATCTTTAGTACACCCGAAAATACCTGCACACAGATCAATGCTTGAGTTGCTCATTTGCATATATATATATATATATATATGTGTTTGTGTGTGTGTGTGCGTGGGTTACATTATATACATTAAGATAGAGAAAAAAACTATCAGTACACACAGAGAGAGAGAGAGAGAGAGAGAGAGAGAGAGAGAGAGAGAGAGAGAGAGAGAGAGAGAGAGAGAGAGAGAGAGAGAGAGAGAGAGAGAGAGAGAGAGAGAGAGAGAGAGAGAGAGAGAGAGAGAGAGAGAGAGAGAGAGAGAGAGAGAGAGAGAGAGAGAGAGAGAGATGTTGAGATAAATGTGTAGAAAAACACACATTCATTCAGGAGAAGAGTGACATTGATAGCGAGAGCAGGTTGGGTTGTTCCTATGCAGCCTTGGATAGTGCGGAGATCTCATGAAAACCGTTGTCACTTAGAGCGCCACGCTGTGAGTGTGCCTATCTTCGTAACTTCTGTGCAAAAAATTTCTTTGCAATGATTTTTAAATACTGTGCCACTGTGTATCGGTTTCGTGCAACGTTTTGAACATATCATCATCTGCGCTATCTTATCTGCAGTTAGCTCCATTTATTCATTCTCGGTAAAATAATTTCAATCGTTGTTTTAATCCAGTATTTGCTTATGATTTTTATGTCGACATACCGATAGTCTCTCTCAGTTGTAAAGCCTCTTTGAAAAAACTTTTTTGTTTTGATCATTCCTTTGTTGTTGTTTTTTTTGCCGCCTTCATTTTTCACAGCCCCAACAGCTGTTACTCTGCTCATTTAAAAACAAAACAAAACAACAAAACTCAATGATGAGCTTCGGTCTAGTTTACATGTAGCAATGTGTGAACACAATTCCCGTTGCTGAGTTCACTACTTTTCATATGAGGACTTCAGAGAGATTAACCGATAGGGCTTTTGACTGGTATTCGGAGGTCTGGATTCCACCTCAGGCTTGGTTCGTATCCAGTCAGCCTATACTGACTTAACGGAGCATCACCATGTGTCTTAGCGGTCGTAAACCTCACCTAAGAACATTAGTAAAGAAAGTACATAACCTTATCACAGAACATCAGTAAAATACATTAATCTCATCAAAGAACACCAGTAACGACAGCGATCTTGTCGGTAACATCGGTAAATACAGTAACCTTATCCAAGAACACTGGTAAATACAATAAACTTATTAAAGAACACCAGTAAATACAGTAACATTATCAAAGAACACCAATAAGTATAGCAACCTTACCAAGGAACATCAAGTGTGATCCAGCTTTATGAGACTTATCACTGTTGCGTACTGCCTTGTGGTTCTCTTGGTTCATCATGTTATCATTGACCCCATTAAATAGGAATATCGCATATTTTTTTTTAACTTCAAACGAGTTTACTTTTTTACTTTGAGTTTTCTGATGTTTCTCTTTCCATCCACCTGTTTTTAAAGCCTCAATGTGATGATTGTGCCATTAGGTTATTCAAATGTTTCTGTGAAGATAAGTAAAAAAATCTTGACCATTAAAGCCGATTGACCAGTCGGTAGTGAACAGTATCTATTGACGGTCTGAAATTAGCCCTCACCTTCTCATAAATTAATTATTAACTCTTCAAGTGTGCTGTTACAAATATAATAGAACTCTTGACCGATGCAAATATTTTTCTTGTCTACTTAAAGAAAACTAGTCTACTATTATCACATCGATAGTTATATAAAGTTACTCGTGAGTCATCAGTCAATGTGACGACCACGAGTTTTGTTTCTTCATTACAAAGACAAAAACAGAAACAATTAATTCAATTAAAGTTTACTGTTTCGTTTTAAACATGCCAAAAAAGTATTTGAGACACAGAGCAAAATTCTGTAAGTCTCAGGCAACGTGACGACTTTTTTTTTTTTTTTTAAATAAATTGCTCTCTTTTTATGAAAAGCTTGCCTCAGGTTTCATATGGAAAGCATATTCTTCGAAGGATGAACGCACCATGCATTTTCAGCCTCTTCTCATTGCGGCTTATCATAAGTGTATACTGTGTAATGTCACACCATCTATCAAATCTAAAGGTATAGGGTTGTCTTTCCAATTATATATCAAGTGCACTGCATGCATGTTCCTTCAGCTATGCTTTATTTTTTTCTTGTTTTGCCATTCTCTCCCCACCCAGTCTGTGCTGACGCGAGTGAACGCTAGCCTGAAGTGGTGCTCAGACAACTGCCACCACCTGGACCAGAATCTCAACTTTGGGAAATGTGTGCTCTACTCTTCCAACCTGCACTGCTCCAAGTCTGTCGAGGTGAGGAGTGAAAGAAAATCATGAATTTATAGTCTGTGAGATCACATGCACATTGTTAATCAGCTGAGGTAAGGCTGAATGAAAACCACGAATTTACAGCGTGGAGCCCACATTGACTAGTTGAGGTAAGGACTTAATAAAAATTATGCATTTACGATCAATGAGTTCAAGTTGGTTATCTGTCGAGGAAGTAAATAATGGCGAAAACGGCAAAATCCTTTAAGAGAAAAAAAAAAAAAAAGCTTTGTCAGTGAGATAAGTTCAGGAAGCAAACCGATGCATGTAGCCAGCCAGGCACCCAAAACATGGATCCCCTATGCGAAAGGGAAACAGGACTAATGAAAAATAATTTTTTTTGTGGGGGGGAAGGAGGATTGTAACTTAACTTTCTGTATGTGGATTTAATGCATACTTATCTATGCTTGGCTTGACGCAACGGGACATATTAAGAAAAAAAGTATTCTGGTGCGGAAGAAAGAAGAGAAGAGATGGGATTGGTCAAAATCAGCATGGAAAGATACTGCCCAGAACTAGGTTCTTGGCATTTTAGTGTGTTGTTGATGTTGACTAAAACAAAAAGGAGTGGTGGAAAAGTGTGGGGGAAGGGGTTGTGGGTGCATCATTAAAAGCTTTAATCAATCACAAATGCTGACACTGACAGCGAAGTAAGAATGGGAAAGTAACATTTGTATTCAGCGATTTTTCTTTTCGTGTGACTGGGAGAATTTTTGGTCTTCAATCGTTAGCAATTTTTCTTTTCGTGTGACTGGGAGAATTTTTGGTCTTCAATCGTTAGCGATTTTTCTTTTCGTGTGACTGGGAGAATTTTTGGTCTTCAATCGTTAGCGATTTTTCTTTTCGTGTGACTGGGAGAATTTTTGGTCTTCAATCGTTACCGATTTTTCTTTTTGCATGACTGGGAGAATTTGGTCTTCAATTGTTAGCGATTTTTCTTTTTGTATGACTGTGAGAATTTGGTCCTCAATCGTTTACCGATGTTGACACACAATAAGGGGAACAGATGTATTGTAACGCTCGGGAAATTTTTGAAGAGTTGGAGCAAGCGCTAGGGCAGCCTCACAAGTTGTATAACCTTGAACATCATTATGAAAAAGGGGCGCCCTACTCCTCCCAATGAAGTGGATTCTCTTTTTTTAAATTTTTTTTTTCGTTCTAAATGGCGAACCAGGCTCACATTTTCTTCCCTCCTAACTCAGTGTTTCTCCCTGGTTCTTTGTCTACCTGTTTATATATATATATATATATATATATATATATATATATATATATATATATATATATATCTCCACCTATCTATCTATCTATATACCTTTCTAGTGTCTCTCTCTCTCTCTCTCTCTCTCTTTTTCTTTCTTTCTTTCTTCTATCTATCTATTTATCTACCTACCTTATAAATGACAAGGGAAAAAGTGTTGCACCGGTTTATAAGAAAACACACAAGACCATGTTTTTACAGCATCAAAGATTACTTATTTACATTGCTCCTTACTTTAAGGAAACCTTTTACATCACCCTACATTCCATTAAAACACAATCATTTCTATTTTATTTCCCTAGCAAGAAAAGACTCTAAATTGCAGCAGGCAAAGAAGTAAACACATGGCTTGGTATCGAATCTTCAGTGTATACACATGCTCCAAGAATATGCGTTTAAAAAAAAAAGATTTTGTGTACACTTTCCATTTTCTGGATTGTCATTTTCTATATTCTTGCTCACTTCCTGGTATTGAACTGAGTTGTGAATTGAGTGGGTCTAAGAATCGGCAAGATAATTAAACCATTTCTACCTTACAACTTGTTTCATTTTTTTATAAACATAATGTAATTAATTTAATATTGCTCTTTGCCACCAAGTTATTGATAGCACTGAATATCATACCAATCATATTCTGGCTAGTGGCAGACATATTGAATAAAAAATGTTACCCTTTTTTTTGATAACCAAAACCAGTGTCTATTTCATGAAGTTTTACTTGCTCAACCTAAATTATATCTTATCAAATCATTAAATGAAAGAAATAAGCAAAACAACCCCCCAATCCCTATAAACTACAGACAAATATCAATAAAAATCTGTTCCTTTCGTACTTCTTGCCATTCTGCTCAACACAGATGTGTGTGAAAGACTTTCAAACTGTGAGTTTTATTATAAAGTAAGAATTTTTCACTTCTTTCATGTCCAGTAAATTGAAGCAGGTAACTAAACTTTTAGCTTTTTAAACATGTCAAGCCTACCTATTTTTTGTCTTTTACCATTGCTTTAAATTTGTACAATGTTCACATGCTCTCCTTTTTTTTCTCTCCTTTTACAGAAAAGTGCCTATGAGACTCATTCACTGAATGGTTTTGATTATGACAAGGATATATTGGCATTAAGGGAACAGACAGATTTCAATAAATCTTTCTCTGTCTTTCCCATGCCTGATGAAATTACACATTACAAGTTGCACAGGTTGGGCAATTTTTTATGAATTAAAATTAGAAGGCTTTTAGCTTTTATAATCATGTATAGAGAATGCTAATTTATATTTATAAACTGCTTAACCTACAATCCATTTAAAACCTGAGGTGCATATGAAAATTTTTTTACAGAATTTTTTTTCGATACAATGATTGTAACGATTTAGATATTGTTACAATAAAAGATGATTAAATTAAAACAAGACTTAGATAAGTTTCTTAACTTTCATTATCTTCGAATCATCTGGTCCAAAAGGTTGGTTGTAAAATGGAGAAGATATCTGGAGAGGTGAGCTTGTGATTATCTATCTCGAGATGTGTGTGTCCCTGTTAAGAAAGTAAACAACACTAATAGTCCCCTAGCACTGGGCAGTCTACAATACTGGTAATATGTGTGTAGCAATGTCCAGTGTCAGTGCGGTTGTGATAATGTCTGGAGTGAGACGCCATAGAGCTCCCCCCAGCACTGGCATTGTGATCAGTGGAAACGTGAGGGCAAACGAACAGTGCGCCCCGAACGTGTTAAGCGAGATTCCGGTCGTGCTGATGTATTCTTGGGCACGAGTACCCTCTCCTGGGGTGCTGGCTCCGCTGGTTGGAGTGGCGGACGTCCACGTCGCGGTGGCTGCGCTACTGTTACCGGGCCGGTGAGGTCCACATGAGCTGGCTTCAAGCGGTCGACTGAAATTATCTCTTCGCGGCCTCCAACCATGATGCGGAAAGTTTTGTCACCTGTTGTATGGATGCTGGAAGGGACCACGGTGACCATCATGGCGAATGAAAACAAACTTTGCATCACGGAGCGATTGCGGCACAGCGGATGGCGATGATAACTTGTGGTGGGCAGTGGCAAAAGGCGATAAGTTCTTTAATTTTGTGTAGAAAAGGTCATTAGGGGTACAAACTGGTTGAAACTTTGAAGAAAGGTCTATAAATTCTCCCGGAACAGTCAAAGGTGTTCCATAGACAAGCTCAGCGGTAGAAAAACCAAGATCCTCTTTGGGGGCAGTTCTTAGACCCAAAAGGACCCATGGCAACTCGTCTGCCCAGTTAGGCCCCTGTAGACGGGCTTTGAGCGCTGCCTTCAACGTTCTATGGAACCGCTCGACAAGGCCGTTGGACTGTGGATGATAAGCCGTGGTCCTGTGAAGTTGTACTCCAAGCTGTTGGGCTATTTCATTCCAAAGTGTTGAAGCAAATTGCGGGCCTCTGTCTGAAGTTAAATCCAGGGGGACTCCGAAACGAGAAATCCAATGCCTGATGAGGGCCCTTGCACAGTCGGTGGTTGAAGTGCTCCTTAAGGGTACCGCTTCAGGCCAGCATGTGGTCCTGTCAATGATGGTTAGCAGGTGTGAAAAACCCTCTGAAGAGGGCAATGGTCCAACAAGATCAATGTGCAAGTGGCTAAATCTTTTCGATGGGACTGGTATATTGATCACTGGCGAGTGCACATGTGATTGAATTTTAGACTTCTGGCATGCAAGGCATTCTTGTGTCCATTGGCTAACCTGTTTTTTTAGACCATGCCAAACGAATTTTTGTGACACCAACTTCACGGTTGATTTTCGACTTGGGTGTGCAAGGTTATGAATTGTTTCGAAAACTTGGCGTTGGAAACTGCGGGGGGCTAATGGGCGAGGGAGGCCTGTGGATACGTTGCACAGCAACGTGGAGTTGTGGATGTGGTAAGGCATGATTTGAAGACCTGTGATAGCTGTCTGGAATGCCTTTACCTCTGCGTCTTCTGCTTGTTCAGCTGCCATAGCGCCATAGTCTATGCCAAGGCTGACATTGCCGGGGGCAGCTCGTGACAGACAGTCAGCCACCTCATTGGATTTTCCAGAAACATGACGGATGTCCGTAGAGAACTCTGAAATGAAAGCGAGGTGACGCTGTTGGCGCGCTGTCCATGGATCTGAAAGTTTGGACATTGCACCCACAAGCGGTTTGTGGTCGGTGTATGCAGTAAATGGCCTCCCCTCAAGAAAAAACCTGAAGTGTCTGATTGCTAGGTACAGCCCCAACAGCTCTCGATCGAAAGTGCTATACTTCTTCTCGGGCGGACGAAGTCGTTTGCTGAAGAAGGCAAGGGGTTGCCATACTCCTTGCACATACTGCTCAAGTACTGCCCCAACTGCTTGTTCGGAGGCATCAGAGGTAAGGGAAATATGTGCCTCGGGTTCGGGGTGGCTGAGCATGGTGGCTTCTGATAAGGCTGCTTTAATTGATGTGAAAGCGTTGTCCATTTCTGCTGTCCAGCTGAGAACTTGCCGAGGTGTTGACTTTTGTAGCGCGCAGTGAAGTGGGAGAAGAAGTGACGCGGCATGGGAAATGATCATCCCTAGAAATTCCTGTAGGCCTTTGACTGTGGATGGCTTTGGGAAATCTTCTATTGCTTTGACCTTTGATGGCAGTGGGGTGGAGCCAAAGTGAGAAATTTGGTGGCCAAGGAAAGCAAGGGACTTAAGTCCGAATAGACATTTTTCGAGTTTGATCACCAGCCCAGCATCTTGAAGACGGTTGCACACAGAGCGAATATCTTGTAAATGTTCTTGTTCTGACGAGCTTGCCACTAAAATGTCATCGAGGTAGACGAATGTACAGGTCAATCCCTGAAGTACAGTGTCCATCAAACGCTGAAATGTTTGAGCAGCATTTTCCAGGCCGAATGGCATGCGCAGGAACTCGTACAGACCAAAGGTCACCAATTGTAACGATTTAGATATTGTTACAATAAAAGATGTTTAATTTAAAACAAGACTTAGATAAGTTTCTTAACTTTCATTATCTTCGAATCATCTGGTCCAAAAGGTTGGTTGTAAAATGGAGAAGATATCTGGAGAGGTGAGCTTGTGATCATCTATCTCGAGATGTGTGTGTCCCGGTTAAGAAAGTAAACAACACTAATAGTCCCCTAGCACTGGACAGTCTACAATACTGGCAATATGTGTGTAGCAATGTCCAGTGTCAGTGCGGGTGTGATAATGTCTGGAGTGAGACGCCACAATATTGTAAATATTGCCCGAAAGAGAACAGTATTAACTTTTATATTGCCTTAATGCCACACGCATATGTGTACTTTTGTAAGACCACAAAAAGGATTACAATGTAATGAAACACAATTTTGCTGGGCCACCTATCATGAAAGATGAGATCCAGGCAGCCATAAGAAAGATGAAACCATCTAAAACAACAGGCCCAGACAGTAAGTCAATGCAACTTTAAGAAGCACTTGGAAACTGGAATAGATAAAACAATTTATGACACTTTATGTGAGATTCCACCAGACATCTCCAAATCTATATTTATAGCAATGCGAAAAAAACCAGGGGCAGCAGAGTATGAATTGCACAGACTCATTCTCATGAGTCATATCACCAAAATACTTTTAAGAATCATCATACGCTGATGGCACTGTATTAATTACAGAAAATAAGGAAGACTTGCAAAAATTATTAGGCATTGTTGAAGAAAACAGCAGAAAAAAGGGTTGGAATTGAATAGCCAAAAACCCCCAGAAGTAATGGTCGTTAGTGGAAACAATGAGTGTCTACAGATTATCATCTTTATCAACGGGAAAAAACTCAAGCAAAGGGATCAAGTCACATACTTAGGTACTTTAATATCAAGTGATGGATCTATGCAAAGCCTGGACAATTTCAAAACACCTACAATTTAAACCTAAGGCACAGAAATGTGTTTCCTATGGAGAATGCAACAAATCTCAGGTAGCGCAAGGTCTTTCCTGAAGAGAACATAGAAATGCCAGGCAACGTTTTTTGAGGATGTGATGAAAAGAGAAAAAACCTGAACATCTTTTACAAGTGGAATATTTGTATGAAAACACAGCAGATGAAAACAGAAAAGATTTAGACGGACTAACAACCTTTAGACGTTAATTGTGAGACGTATTAAAAGCGATGAGGGATGGAAAATCATTATCATTTATGCTAAAGAGCAAGACATCTGATTGAATGTCACATGCACCTGGATATGTTTCTTTCTTCACTTTATTTCTGCTGATTTTTCATTCATCAATCAATCAAGGTGATGCCTTGACGATTTCAAAACAGATACAAAAGATCTTGCATGACAGTTTCATTTTTCTACTTTTCCTAATATTTGAATTGCAGCTTAGCATGTATTTTTTCTTTTGTTTTGAAATAGATTTTCTCAGCATCGTATACTCTCAAATCTGGGAAGGCATTTTTCCATATTACTTTATACTTTTGGGATGAAAGTAGGTCAACTTAGTATAAAAAAAAAACAACAACTTTTTTCATCATCCTTTGTTTAATTTCTTATTTAAATTACTTATTCCTTAGGTATTTTTGTGAAGTGGAGCTCAACTCAACTCGCCATCAAATCGAAGACATGAAGAGAGACATTTTGTACATGAGTCAATTTGCACCTGGCGGAAGGGATAGTGTTTCATGGCCTATTGGTGGGTAACCATCTTCTAATTCACTCAAACTGATGCGGTTGTTTTTAGCTCTTTTCTTAAATATCATGCAAAAGGCATACTTATTTGCGCTTTTTCTAATCAGTAAAATTGCTTGTTCTTTTTAAAAATGTTCCTTTTCAAGGGGGCAATATTTCTGTGTAACAGGTAGTGCAAGACCTTATACTGGATTTTATGCTTTGAATCCATCTTACTTAACACAAACATTTGAAGAAAGTGTGATTCCAAGTTAAGCATGTGCTTATTTAGACCTTTTTTCGACTGAGATAGTGCAGGACAAGGGAAGCAAGATGAAAGAATTTAATCCAGCTTTTAAAATGACATATATCCCCCCCCCCCCGGACTAAGCTCTCTGGCAGTCCTCTAAAAAAAAATCTAGACTAGCTTTTAAGAAATAAAAATGTGACTTTCATGTTTGCTTTGCATTGCTTTGCAGGTGTTCCAGAGCCATACAAACCGAAAAACAGATTTGATGTCATTCGATGGGACTACTTTACAGAGACCCACATATTTTTTCAGGATGATTTTACCAACGTGAAAGAATTGATAGGTAGATGACCCAAATGTAATTTATCTTGTAGTCTTAGTTTTATTTTATGCCCAGGTTGCCCTTCAAAAAAATTAAAAAAGTGTGCGATTTACTGATATTTTATAATTCCAGGCTTTCTTTTGTCTCTTCAGCTATAAATTTAAACCTGGTTGGGGTGAAATGGAAAACAAAAAGTAAAAGTAATTTGAAATCAAAGCCTTGGTTAGTTCAGTTTTAATAAAAATGCAATTGGTACATTAGTCTAGGCAATTTATATTGACATTGTGAAGTTGTAGAAAAAGAAATGGACTTTGACAAACTCGAAAAGGTTAAAAAGTGTCAAAAAATTTTATTTATGTACTGTGAATATTCTTTAACTAACTGGCCGGTGTATAATTTTCAAAGGTGCTGACAAGTTGGACATCCAAGACATCATCAAAGTCTCTATAGAGAAGTTAAATGAGAAACATGATAACAAGTTTCTCTACTCTTACTTGATAAATGGCTACAGGCGGTTTGACCCTCAGAGAGGCATGGAGTATATAATGGATCTGGCTCTTGAGGACACTACTTTATCACCTCCAGAGGAAAATATTGATATGAACTACAAAAGCAAGATTGTGGAGAAGAGGGTGTTTCTTGTGCGCCCTCTAGGGGAGGTAATGCAATTGTTGCATTTTAGCTTCTTTTCAAAGATTTTATTTTCAAATTAAGTACATTTTTATTTTTTTTAACAAGCTATTGAGGTTTAAATTAATTTTGCAGGCTGTAGTTTGATCATTATTGTTGTTTTAATTTCTGTGAGCGAAAATCCCTGTTTCTATATGTTGTGATAATCCTCTGTTATGTTTCGAAATAGGCCTTTGATGTATCATTTTTTTTTTCGATATAAAGGATGATGCCGTATATATAGTGCAGTGTAATAACTTAGTCGACTCTATTACCACAAGTGTATCACAGAATGATCTCAATAATGTTTTTTTTTATGAATGAAACAATGATTACTTGTTTGTATTTGTAGGTGGAGGTGGTGCCTATGCCATATGTCACAGAGTCCACCAGGATTTACCTTGTACTGCCAGTGCTTGCTAGCGATGCTGACAGTTGGGGACTTTTCCTGGAAACATATTCTGCACTTCAGGTTAGGGTAAACAAAATATCTGTTTCTTCATTGTACACTGCATCTTTTGTGCAGGGAAATGTCATTACTTGTCATTATTTCAATACAACTTTGATGTGGATGGTCAGTAAAATGATTTTTCTCTTAGTGTTTTTGACTTTTGATCAAGTTATACCCTTTCAATATTTTTTTTCATAAATGAAGATAATTATGTATGTTGCTAGCAAAGTTATTTCTTTCTGTCATATGTCTCTGTCTGTTTTCTCTATTCCTCTCTCTCTCTCTCTCTCTCTCTCTCTCTCTCTCTCTCTCTCTCTCTCTCTCTCTCTCTCTCTCTCTCTCTCCCTCTCTCCCTCTCTCCCTCTCTCCCTCTCCGCCTCTCTCTGTCTCACTCTGTCTCTCTGTCTCTCTGTCTCTCTCTTTCTCGCTTTCTGTCTCTCTCTCTCTCTGTCTCTATCTCTCTCTATGTTTTTATTTATCTCTGTCTCATGCTCTCTCACTCTCACCTATTTTCTGTCCCTTCCTAATTTTTCTTAAAAATTTTTTTGCAGGCCAAGTCTGAAGACAGTCTAGCTTTGATTCTTATCTTCATGTATGAGCAATTACCCAAAGCAGGGGAAAATGACGTCTTTTCTGTCTTGAAATCCATGGTGGGATTTTACAATGACAAGAATGAAAACGGAGTGAAGACATCAACAATTAATTTTGCAACAAATGGCACCTATGTACCCGAGTACAAAATTATTGATCTGGTAAGGGAAATACTACATGTGGAATTGCATAAATTTTTAAAGAAAAAAATACTGATATAATGTCTCTAATCATAGCAATGAGCATGTTCCTCAAGAGAGGGAAATTTATTGGAAATAAAGGATATTTTGGAATGCTAAACTTTTTCAAAGTAGTATTCGATGAAATGGATGATTAAATAAGTTATGTCTGTCAGCTGCTTTTGGTCTAGAATGAGCAAAGGTAGAGTTTTAAAGGCACAGACATTCAGTAACAAGCCTTCAAAAGTTACATCTGCTTTTTTTCAATACTCAAAAGAATACGATTAGTGCTAGCAGTGAATAATTTACTATTTTAATCATGGCATGCTGTTGTTAAAGACTGATTTAATGGGAAATCATTCATTGCTATAATTTTCCATTTAATCAACCTTTAATCTTAAGATAATGGGAAACATAATTTGATTTTTTTTTTAAACTTAAATTTTATCCTGTATAATTTTTTTCTCAGGTGAGTGAACATTTATCGGATGACGCCCTCATTCTGACATGCACAATGGGCATGCAACTAAATCAGGAAATGCTGAATCGTGTTCGCATCAACACAGTTGCTGGTTGGCAAGTCTTCTTTCCAGTGGGATTCTGGCAGTTCAAGCCTAATCTCATATACGACAAGAAACCTTACCCAAGTGAGATTGAGTTCAACAGCAAAGCTGGCCATTATGATGTTCTCTCATATGAGCATGGAAGCTTTTATAACTCGGATTATAAAGCAGCTCGCAGATCACTAACAGCAAGCCAACTAGCTAACTGTGATGTGTACGAGATGTTTGTCAAGAATGGAAACATTCATTTATTCCGTGCAGTTGAGCCTGAGTTCAAGCATTTCTACATGCAGCTGGAATGTATGCCAAGCACTCCAACAGCTCTTTATGAGCGTTGCATGGAGCGCAAATCTCTGAACCTCGCCACCAGAGCACAACTCGCTAAGCGGATATTTCAATACAAGGCAAAGCAAAGCTCTGCTGATAATGCTCATGGTCAGCATTGACAACAGTAGTCATTAAAACTTCACAAATATAAAACAAGGATTATCATATTGACTTATATTGCAACAAAGAATCAGCAATTTACATGATCCTGTTTTTAAATATCAAACCACATTGATTTCATCGACTTTTATTTTAGTTTCACCAGTTCTCAATATCAGGTTGAAAGGATTTTGTTTATTCACTGAAACGCAAAAAATATCTCTCCCTGCACCACTTACCGACCAAACAAAGTGAAATTTGTACCTTTGGTAAATCATAATTTTTCACAATTTTGAAACAATCTTTTAAAAGATCAGGACAGCACAGGCAAGGCTGCATGTTATTCAGTGGCAATTGGAGTTGATATAATCTCAAGGCTGCTTTTTCCCAGTGATCCCATAACCTTTCTTTAGTTTTGCTTTACTCCTGATCATTTAGCTTTGAATTGTCTCAGACTGAGAGTTCTTGAAGAGCCCATTAGCATTTGAAAATTTTCCCCCTTTTTATTTTATTAATGCTTGAGCTGTCTCAAAGTGTGCAGTCTTCAGGAGCTTGAATCTGTGAATTTTCCCCTGCTTTATGAAAAATTCTTCTCAAATGCTTAATGGTAAATGAATTGTACAAGATCTATTGTTTATATTAAGAAAATATGTCAAATGTTTTCATCCAACATATTTGTCTATGTTAAATCATAGAATATCATCATTGATACCCTCATTTGTCTCTTTCATATGATGAATGCCCAACTATGCAAATGAATAGTTTAAAAATACTTATCTGTACAATCATTGTCATTTAACACATTATTGAGTGTTTAAACCCCTATATTTATATCTGTTCTTTTTATGCTGATCTCAAAACATTCTGGCTTTCTCTCTTTTATGTTGGATCATGGTAAACTGTAAATCTTTATGCAGTCTATGGTAGATATCTTCCAAGGCTATGATATCTGTATGGCTTGTATTTAATATGCTGCTCTTATGTTTTTATGTCTGTATTGTAATTATTTTATGCTCTCTAAGTTTGTCTGCTGCTTTTAAAACCAATCTACACCTAAAGCCAATGAAAGAAAAGATGAAAATTTTGTTAGAACAAAATGTGATATATCTTTCATTACTCGCTTTTTCAAAATTATTCAATGCAGTTTACATACCTTATTCCAGAAAAGCTTAAATATTTAGAATTTTTTTTTTTTATTTTGTTTGTTTCAACGTCCTTACCTTTTCTTAGTTTGCTTGATTTTATATAAATGTAAAGGCAATTTTTCAGTTGCTTTATCAGGGCATCATACACGATTAGATAAATTAAGAGTAAGCTAGGCGAATTTTGTAGGAAATACTGTTTTATTGAATTGTTAACTATCATCAAACTAGGAAAAAAAATGTTAATTGTAACAAGAGACAAAGATCAGATTAAAAGATTAAAAAAAAAAGCAGTAAGTGAGAAAAGTTAAAAAAAAAAAAAAAATCAAGAATGTCTTAAGATTCAGGTAATGGTGTAATAGCGTTGATTTATTGGAATCCTTACGTGAAATTAAAATTTAGTTTGATTTCATAGGTTCATTTTCCTAGCGCCCCCCAACCCTACTTTCAGTTCTTTTCATAACATGTCTCATGTAAAAGGTTCTCGAATTCATGTAAGATGTGAGCTTTGCAAAGACAATTTAAACTTACTTTTAAATTTTTTTTTTTTTAAACTCTTAAAACGTTTATTTTTTTCTTTCTTTCCGGTAGTTTTTCCCCCTTAACATATTATGTTTATTTACTCCAATAAAAACTGTAAATTATTAACAACAAATAAAAACACACAAACATTCTTATACATCAAAACGAAGTAAATGCTATATCTAGATTGTCCAAAGGAAGGAATTTTTGTTGATGAAAGTATCAATATAGATCTGCATTTTAATCTAAATTCTCTCTTATGTTTCGCCTTTTATTATCAATCAAAACTTTTGACTATTCTTTCTCTCATTAAATAAAAAAAATATGGCCTTTGAATGACTATTAGCAGCCCATTTGATCCCAAAGATAATGTAAGACCCTACTTATCCCTATTAAGATGAGGTGTCTAACAATAATTTTTTTTTTTTCTGTTCTAATACTAAAGACATTGGAAGAAAAAAATGTTGTGGAGACATTAATCAAATTTTTTCTTATTATGTCACTTCCAAATTACAGTTGAGAAATATTTTTGTCTTATTTGCTTAATGGACTCAAGACTACAAGACTAAATCCACATTTGGATCTTGAAATGATACAGACTTACCCATGTACATTTCTTCTTCTTTCAAGAAATCTACTTTTGAGTTTGACCTGTGCTAAGAAAGTAAACCTAAGATTTGGAGAAGTTCTTGGGTAACAGTCATCATGGAATCAATACCTGCTTAAAATTTTACAGCTTTTCATAAGGTGTGAAGTGGGAAAATTGACACATCTTTAAATATTTTTTGTCTCTTAATGACTAATTGAATGTAATATTATAATCATCATAAATGATGTATGATACAATTATGTCTATATAGTTATTTTATTGATTGTCTTTCCCTTCCCCTTTCTATAAAATTTGTAAATGTGCTAAAGGTTTTTGAGAATTCCAAAGTTTCGGGACTTTCTTATCGTAACCTTCTTTTCAACTTTGTCAATGTTATCCTCATATCAGTTTTGATGTTTCTGTATTTAACCTTTGTCCATAATCGTTTCTCAAAATCGAAAGAAAATATTTTTTCAAGAGTAAGGGTTAAAGGTTAGCTGTTTTTTTTTTTTTTTGCAATTATTGTAAATCCAAATGAAGCAATATCATCAAAAATTCATATAGTATCAGTATTTTCATATGTTGTTACTTAAGCTCACTTTTACAGTTTTCTTAATTTAGAGCAAATTTGTACAGGAAAACAGTATAACATTATTTTGATTTTTCTTTCTAATTTGAAGCAGATGACTCAATATTTTCATGATAAACTCATTATTAGATTTAAACAGTATTAAGTGTGCCCAGCAGAATCAAACTCAAAGAAGGGAGTGGGAAAAATGGGATCAGCTTTTCAAATTTCTCAAAAGAATCATTTGATAACCTGTCTTATTAAAGTTTGAACTATATTCCCAATAGACATGATAGCAAAATGTCCCATATTATGGCAAAGCTGCTTTTATGATCATTTCTTCTAAGACCTGAGACAAAAGGTCCTTTTTTTTTTATCCATTTTAATAAATGGTATCTGGTTCAACCATTCTGTGATATTCTATTATGTGACTTGAACAGTATTGCATCAAAACATGACAACTTTTGCCTTACATCTTCATATCAAGCTGGGATTGAAGTTATAAAACTGTTAGATTTTAAACATTATTTCTCGCAAGTTATCAGCCTTAATATTTATGAAATTATTACACTGATTTTGATATATGAAATTTAATCAAACTGCTCTCAAATCTTCCATACTTTTTGTGCTTGTAGAATAAAATACTCTGATTGCTCTAATCAGGATATGAACATTTTGTTTAGATTTAAGTGCTAACCGTCAAAAAAAAAAATAACGAACCTTAACAAAATCTATATTTAATCGAAATTTCTTGAAATGTCAACAAGAAACCAGCACATCATAATTTGCATCATGTTCAAAAGCTAGTCTTCCACTGAAGAATTTATTCCTTTTTCTTTATATGACCAGAATTATTTTTTCTATGATGTGCATGATATCCTGCCTACTTCAAATGGAATGTACTCAATGTTTGTGCTCTGTTTCTGAAGTGCCAACCTATTCACTATGTCTCTCATTCTTTCTTTTTTTTTTTAATCAGTTACCATTAGTCCACAGCTTGAATCCTAATCAGCTCATAAATATGGTTGTAAAAAAAGTACTGTGCTTGATGAAATGGGCATTGTATATGCTTGTTTTTATTGATTGTTTTGCTACACAAAGTCAAATTCTTGTTGCAACCATAGAGAGAAACCAGTTTGTCTATGATCTAATTTCTTTTAAAGATTTTAATATTTAGAAAGTCTTTGTGTGTATATGTCGAATGCAGATTAAGTATAACTGAGCACGGAAGCCAAGTTTTATGCAATGCTGTGACTGTGTGAAAAATTTCAGTTTTCTTTGTGGGTCCAACACCTGAATTTATGTAGAGCAAATGTGAGAAATATAAAGCCAAAAGGAAACAAAGGTGACTTCACTGTTCATGACAAGAGAACAAGAGAAGTTGTGATATCACATATTTCATACCAACTTACACAATTGCTTAATATGAGTGTTGCGTTCAAAGCCTTGAACATGGCCTTTTTATACCAATTTTTAATTTATACTATAATGTTTACTATTTGGTGTGATAGTAACTTTACCTTTGTGACCAGTAAAGATTAATAATCAAATATTTAAAAACGGTGTGTCAATGAGAATAATCTGAAACCACCATAAAGTAAAATATTACTCCATGGCCTTTTCTTATATGTCCTATTTTTTGTTTTCCTTTGCTGAGGGTTTCAGATTCTTCTTCAACACCACAGTAAAAGAAAGGTCTGACAAAGTGTTTTGTCATTTGCTACACATTATCTCCCTATCACTATGTGTAAAATGTAATTTTAAGTGCCTTATGAGGTGTTACAAATCTATTTGGGAAATTTATTTGGTCTGTTATATTTGTCCTGCTTTGCTTACATATGAATTAGTTATTCAACAGATTGAAATAACTGAGGGAATCAATACCCATCGGTATCTTTATTTATTTATAAATTTTATCATAACCCACGGCAACATTTTGTAGAAAAATGGGCCAAGGGAAACAACAACATAAGCAAATTGCTTTCATCAAATCACCCATAATCTGAAATTTAACTTTCATCCATTCTGTATTTATAAATTTGTCTTGCTTTATCTTTTCTTAATCATTGTTTTGGATAAAAATTATATGGAACCAATGTTTCATTGAACTGAATTATGCATTTGTACTTATGGTTTCTTTGGATAAATTAATGGTAAAAGACCTTTTTGAAAAAAAATTTCCGTAGATTTACAACAATCTCTCTTTTAATCACATATGTTTATGCTAAAAGCACACAACTCCACCAGTATAATTATCTTTTTTTCTAGTATATTTTTTTACCTTTCTTCATTATTTATTATTTGAAAATAAATAAGTCTTCACATAATTATACAGAAATAGGTGTCATGAAGACAAACATAATGAATCATGAGTCTTTGTAATTTTTTTTTGATGTAAGATATGTGAGAATCTTTTCATTATTATTTTAATGGTTGCTGCCACGGCTTTCAAAGTTATTTAGTTTTGCTTATTACATTTCCATATATAGAACAATATTAATTTTTGGTTTTTGGAAATTTAATTTTGTTACAAAAGCTATGAATAAATCAAGGGATCCTTTTCTAAGCATTTGGTTTTAATCAATTGCATATATGGAAGAATTTAAAAAAGATATTATTTTTTGCACAATATATTCTGATATAAGACAAAGTGATTTCAAGGACTGTTCATACTGTTGTCGTATAAAATTCTGAACTTCACATTTTATTTTTTCAATGTACATTTTTTTCTCTGTATTGAATGTAGACATCCAGATTTGTTTTGGAGTAGCATTATTATATGATTAAATTAAATTTAATATTTATGTCCATCATTTTTATGTACTTTGAATCTTAAATTGAATGATATCTGAAACATGCATAAAGAATTATGGTTGAGTTGGAAACAAATTTGCTACTAACTTCTTAGATTTAAATCTTATCTGCAAGTTTGTGCTTTTTCTTTTTTCTTTTTTTTTTATTTGCTAACATTGATCATTGCTTCTATCATAACTCAATTTATTTTTTCTTTTGTAGATAAGGAATTGAGCAATTTGTGGCGGTTCTGTATCACTCTTTAATATGATGTATGTGTTACAGTGCTTGTGCAGATAAAACAGTTGATGCTATGTTTTTATTTGTACAATTAGATGTTCTCATTTTGGTTACTGAATTATTCGTGTGTGTTTTAGATTCAAATCTTTATGCTATTTGGACGTTCAGATGGTTTCTTGTACTTATTTTTAATACTTTCAGCACAACTAATTGTGCTGTGTGCTTTTTCTCACACGGACTGATTTTTGTGCATTGTAGGCTCAACTGGTAAGGTTAATGTAATAATCAGATATTTTACTTTTTGTGGAATACTGATTATGAGTTTTTTGGGTTGATCTCAAATAGCACAAAAACATATTTGGTTTTACTTATTTTGCATGCACCAGATTTCAGTTGACCTCTGTTAGTTAGCTAAAACCTTTCTTACATACAAAAAGTATAAATTAAAAAAAAAAAATGAAAAAAAAAAAGGATTGGTATTTGTGTCAACTTAAAAAAAATTTCATCGCTTAATTTAATAATCATTTTCTTTCTCATTATCTATTAAAAATCATTTGGAAGATCTCTCTTTTTTATCAGTAAAATTTATGTTCTTGTTTTTTAGTTTATATTTTTTAACAGTTGAAAGGAGGAAAATTATTGAAGGAAAAAGGCTATACTATGAAGGATAATTTCCAATGATTTTTTTTACTTATAATGTGTTACTCTGTTTATTAGATATTAAAACAATATTTTTATTGTTCTCGTTACTTAACCATGCCTTATTTGCCGAAGATTGTGTATTTTCTGTCAGTATGGATGTAGCTTCGTTTTAAGTTATTGTAAGGGAAGACTGGATCAATCAAGCTCACAACCTGTCTCTAAAACACATTTGGTGTGTTCGATCCCTTAAAGCTCTACCTGTGTGGCATAATGACAATGAGTTTTATGATACATGTTATTTGTTGTTGTTGACCATCTCAATAAAATGAGAGTAATCTCACAGAGAATATATATATATATATATATATATATATTATATAAACTTTTTTTTTCTTTACTTAAATGCCTTTATTTAAGCATTATGGGGACTAAAGGTTAACAATGTAGGGAATACTTTTGGACATGTACAATGCATGTGAATTTATGTTATGATTAATGAAATACAACTATAATTTTGTTCTTTATTAAATGGTGTTTGCATTTCATTCATTGTGTTCCATATGTGATTGAAAATTCTTAGGATTTGTTTGTTTGTCTTGAGATCCTCACCAATGTGTGCAAAACAGAATGGTTTAATAATAAAAAATATAAAGCTTTATGCCCTACCGCCAGAGGCAAAGAAACTTGAAAGATATACATTTGCACGATTTTTGATTTGCTTATGATAATGACATAGAAGAAGAATTACTATTAATATAACTCATTTGTGAGAGTCATCATGAGGGAGTAAGATTTCTTTTTGGCAACGTTGACTTGTGATTATAAGCAAAAGTACATTTTTGTGTTCTATAATGCAAAATCGAAATCGCGCAACATCGTTGGACCATTCCTTTCTTCTGCAGCAGTGAAAAATAAACAAATCAATGAATTTTCATGTACATGCATAATGCCTCTAATGCACAGTCCAAATTATGTAACACCAATGGACCATTCCTTTCTTTGGCATTATTGAAAAGTAAACATATCAATCAAACAGTCGTGGAAACTCTTAAAGAATTGTTTATTTGAAATGAATCCATTTACATACTCACAGAATGGTCTATCAGTTAGTTAGGTTTTGTTGATTGTTAGGTAATAGAAATTTCTCTGAAAAAAATTCCTTCAAGTAAAAAGAGGATGTAGGTCAAAGGATTTTCAGCTGAGTACATAGGTAAAAATTAAGACTAATTGATAGAAAGTTAACTCATGTAGATAACATTTTTTGAAGCAAAAAGACTTTAAAAAAATCAATCTAACAAGTTACTCCAGGAAAGATAAAAAGATATCTTTGAATTTTTGTTTAGCAGTTTTGGTCAAATTTACTAACATAATGTCACCGCGCAGTTGCTCTGTTGCGATCGAAAATCTTGCTTAACTTTTGTGGTTATAAAAAGGCCAAATTATCCTATAAATACTTTAAATAGCAATTGTCAGACAAAATGTTAAGGGTTTTTTTGTGGATAGTCACCCTAAGATTTGAGCCTGTTGATTTGAATGGCTTCAAAGATTGACATTCTCGATAGTTTTGATACGACAGAGGAACTCATAAGGGACTTGAAAAGTGGGTGTGATATTGCTTCTTTGGTTTTAGGAATGTATTGTCCTTTACTTTAGAATCATCCTTTTATATATATGGAAGTGAAACTTCTGCTTTTGGTAAAATCCATCAGATTCCCTTATGTATGTAACATCGTTGTACTAATACATGTATGATATACCATACCGTTTCATGTAAGGAATTTCTTTAAAATTGTTTTAAAGATGTAGATTCACTAGTAATCTAGAAGGAATTTGCATAGAGAGTCGCCATTGTATTTCTCTTTTACCACACGCCCCTCTTCACGGGTAAAACAATCTAAAATAAAAAATTTTGGCACGGCAGGAATTTCTATGAGGTGTCTCCAACCTCAGTTTTACCTGCACAAACGGTCAAAATCTAGTCATAGAAATACAAATGGATACTATTTTAAATTTAAAATATTAAACCTAACAATTTTAACAATTAAACATAGATCTATTTTTATACAAACATTTTGCTCTGTTTATTCTTCCTTTGGAAGTGGTGCTTCTAGTTTGTTGGTGGTTGGTAAAATCTATCAGTCCATGTGTTGTTCTAGTAATATGATATATTCTCTTCACGTATTAGCTACAGGGCGGTCACTGATATAATAGACAATCATAGTTTTGGATTGTTTTTGTTACATCCCTTAGGGTTAATGCAAGCATTGGTGACCTGACATCAGCGATTCAACAATCCGCTGGCAAAGAAACAGTTGGGTCTTAAATTTGGTCTCTTTAATCAATAATTATATGTGCACTTGATTCATAAAAGAAATTATGACGGAACCCGTTGCTCTTTTCTCTAACTCTTCTACTGGTTTTCGATATTCAGTCCACTATGACAACAGTTCGACAGTTAATGAAGATTGCCATACGACTGAAACTTTTCGTGGTACATTTGACTGGGAATGACATTAATTGACTGGATTAAATCTAACCCAAGATGCAAGTGGAGGATTCTTCATGGGAGCAATGACCTTGCTCGCGTTCATGGTCAAGAAAGAGAGAGAGGGGAGAGGAGAGAGAGAAGAGAGAGAGGGGAGAGAGAGAGAGAGAGAAGAGAGAGAGGGGAGAGGAGAGAGAGAAGAGAGAGAGGGGGGGGGGGGGGGGTGGGGAGGATGATTTTTTTGTTCCTGCTACGTCTGACACATTACTGATCAGCATCTAAAAAGAAAGAAAAATGCTAAAATATGGATATAGTCTTCGTTCACAGATTGCACATTCAAATTTTTTTAGCAGAGCAAGTTCATCTCATCATTTAGAACACTGACGTACCGCTGCCTGCTAAGCGCTGATGAAAGCAGTTCCGAATACTTATATCATGCCCTGTCTATGGTCAACCTGTCAGCGCAGGACTACAGGTCCATGGCGCTAATCACTATTCCACGAGTCCGCAATAATGCCTTTCGAGTAACCTTACAGTATCTGTTTTCATAACTCGTATTATGTGAGTGTGTCACTGTATTGTCAGCATTAGTTTAAACACGACTCAAATCTCTCAATTGTTTCTCTTTCGAATTTTTTTTCGCATCTTTCTCGTCCTCAATGCCATATGATATATTTTCATAGGCTCTTGCATATAATTCGATGGGATTCTTCCACTTTTTATCATCTTGTATCCTCATTCTCTGATTGTCTCATTTTCTTTTCCTCCACATCTCTTTCCTATTGTCTTGAACTCTTGATTACTCCTAATAAACCACATACATGTACCTTTTTTCATAAAGACAATGTGATATGGGATGAGACATGCATTCTTAGTAATTCGATTTTGATGCTGTATCAAAATTAATGCAGATGAGATTTTTAAAGCTTCTAAGTGAGCGCAAGAAGACCTTCCCGCTTAGAACAAAGGCCTGGGCTCTAGAAGATCATAAGAAACACTGTTATTTCACAATGATTTTTTAGGGGTTATAGTCCTAAGTCTATAAATTTCAGTATCTCTGGTTTAAAGTCGTAATGTTCTGCGGCTATAGGTCAACGAAAGACTCAAATAGAACCGTTAAATTGAATATTACCATATTTAAGGAAGAGTTTGACCTTGTTCTTTCTTTATTCACAAGTATTGCAGGATGCTAATGCTTCTTTGGCAAGGATGGCTCGGATTTCACCAGAAGGATAGTTATGGTCGATTTATTTCTATTATTTGAAAAGAACGTTTCACCACCAAAAACAGAACGCATTAAGATCCACTGTAAGCTTGTTCGCATTAATTTCCTTCGAAACATATGAATGAACACAGACTGGAACGCTGGTAAACGCAATAAATAAGTAAAAGAATGGCTAGATACCCATTACAAAAGAAGGTCACTTGATTTGAAAAAGAAATACAGCTATAAACATTAAAATATGTTTCCACGCTATGGATCTAGTATTGCCACGGAAGCTGTAGTATCACCAGAGAGGCTGCTTGTATCATCAGAAAGGCTCTAATGTCACCTCACTGGTACAATTCAGGCAGCAGCTACTGGTGCAGCGCAGCTGGAAAGTGTGCTAGGCTTTGTGTCGCTCTGCCAACAGTTTAGTCATTGTAACCGTGACATAATTATGGTTAACCTACTGCTAACCTTTTTAGAAATCTGGTTTACAAAAAGAGCTGAACTGCTTCATACATCATAGCTCCCTTTGTTGCAGAAGCCAGTCATATTGCCTTTTACAGGCAAGCAAAGTTTGAAGCGACCGAAGCAGTATAAACTAGCTTTTAACTGCTTTAACTTGCAAACTCCACGCTACTGATCTAAGATAACGTAACAAGGAACAGACCTTTTGAAAGCGCTTGAATGTATATCTTTAACGTTATGGGCATGGCCTTTTCAAGTTTTAATCTTTTCAGGATGCCTGGCTGAAAGTGTATAGCCCTATAGCGTTTAAAGGCTATCACCTCACACAAGCGCACCCCTCCCCCACCCACACGTTTAAATAAAAATTAAAACCTTATTTATTCTCTGATTATCTCATTATTTTACACCATAACCTTTATTTCTTGATTTACAAAAATCCAAATCACGAATCGTAGGCGTAATCTTACTCTAGATGTTGAATTATCTGTCGCGGCTGCTATCTCTTGTACTGAGCGCTGTTATGGAGAACCAGCCCTAATTACGAGAGCACTAGAGCTTGTGACAGGTAGTCAGTGAGAATAGCAGCAAACACCTTCAAGATGCTACTCGAGGTTTGATCACGCTCTTCCTACAGTCCTCAGTGCACATAAGAAAACAGCCAGGCGCAACAAGCTATAACAAGATAAGCGCGCTAATTTTGTCACAAGACAATGGCAGGAGTTTCCTTATTCAGAGGAATTAATGCTCGCTATTTTTGTTACTAGAAATAACCATTGTATCAGTGACTCAATAGAAAGGTGGATTTGTTATATGGATGAGATCTCATGACTGTGTAGAGTTTTTCTCATTGTGGATCACACCACTCGAGTCGGCGTATAATAGCTAGCAGTGGAAAAGATAACACTGGAGTAGATGTTTTTTGGAAGCCTATAATCCTGACTTCCTTTTCCAGATGAAGCTACAGGGCTGAAAAAGGTAGGAGGATCTAAGGTAGCCTTTACCGAGCTTTGGATACTGATGCATTTGATAGATTGGTAGATATACAGGCAGAGAAAGAGAGAGAGAGAGAGAGAGAGAGAGAGAGAGAGAGAGAGAGAGAAAGAGAGAGAAAGAGAGAGAAAGAGAGTAAGAGAGAGAAAGAAAAGTAAAAGAGATAAATTATAAAGATGGATTGTTAAATAAGTCAAGTAAGTCAAGCACCCACCCCCGAGACAAAAAAAGGTCGAGGGGGGGGGGGGGGGGGCAGCGAGAATGATAGACACGGAGTAAGCGATAGATAAATCAAAGATAAAAAGGAGAAATGAAAAAAAAAAAGGTAACGCGAGTAAACAAAGAAAATACAAAACATAAGCAGGTAGCTAGGTAGTCTCAATACAAGAAGATGCTAGTGACTGTCATCTTAATGCGATACACCAGCTGACATCGAATTTTTTTGATAATTTTCGTTATGTAAGAAAATTTGATAACCCTAAGGTGGCGATGGAAGTCTTCTCAATTTATATAAATCAAACCTTAAACATTACACTTGTGTCTGTCAAAAACTACATAATATTAGACCCTGCTCTGTAAACTCGATTACTATATTATAGCAATTGGTTCTACAGGGCAGGATGTAATCCACTTTTTAGACTTTTATCTCATTTCAAATCCAAATGAAAAACAAAACGAAGATTCGAATATCCAGAACACTCGGAATCGGCTTCTTGTAGTTTAGGTTATAGTAAAACTGTGTTTTTGTTAAATTAAATATTTCTCTCATTAGAATATTTTAGTGGATGGAGAGTCTAAAATGATATTTAGTTTTCGTTTCCAGACTCAATTTATAATGCCTTGGAAATAGCTATACTCAATGACTTATGCCAGTTTTGATTCTACTTACCCATAGAAAAGCTATAACACACGCAGCCACACATTTAAGCAGTGGCACAAATACTGCATGAAATAAACACTTTAATTTTAAAAGAATGCGAATTGATAATTATTATGAATTATGATAATTTAGGTATATAGATAGCGCAGCTCGCTCTCTTTCCGAGCTCCTTAGCTTTAACATTCACTGTACATCCCTTTCTAACGACTAACATACCGAGGCTTCCTAAAATTTGCCAAGTTGCCGAAGTGAACAAAATTTTGCAGTAAGTTTAAGAGTGAGCTATATCATTTAACTATTTGGCAGCGTTAGGACAATTAGATATTTTTGTTGTGTAGGTCTGTAGACTGAATTATAAGTGCATTCTGGTTACAATTCTTTCCAAATTATGCTCAAAGTGAAAAAAAAAATCATTATAACTCCATCATGCAAAAGTTTACTCACTTCGGTTACTTAGCCTGAATTTTACGATGCCTCGCTAACATACACATCCATACCCACCCTGTAATATACCTTACCCTGCAACTCTTTCAACTTGG
>JAWDGP010001473.1:867500-870000 GCA_033675545.1 Elysia crispata
AGCTTGGGTCATGAAAAGGTGACAGTAACATAATTCGAAAGACCTCCGCATCCAAACATTATTGCGAGTAACCTGATCACTTTGCCGCACATTTATTAAGAATATCAGGATGAATTTAAATACCTAATATCGTGCGACGTTCCACAAAAATCTCTTGGAACTGGAATGGGAGTAGAGGTAAAAGTAAAAAAAAAAAAAAAATAATAATAATGATAATAATAATAATAATAATAATAATAATAATAATAATAATAATAATAATAATAATAATAATAATAATAATAATAATAATAACAACAACAACAACAACAACAACAACAATAATAATCTAAAAAAAATTTTTTTCATCGTCGCAGAGCGGATAGATAAATAAAGCAAATGGACTAAACGAAAGACAAGATAATTGGATAACGAAGATTGGTGGAGGCTTAATTCTAAAAACAAGTTTATATTCCCCAACTTAATTTTTTTTTTAGCTCTTTGGACAAATAAAATTTGGAAGACAATGCAGCTTCTACAGTTACTTTTCGTTAAAATCGCGAAACATAAAACTGTTTTCAGCTCCAACACTGCAGTTCTTTAAAACAACACACCAGAATTTGAGGGAAAATCTTTCGTTTGCCTTCGATGCAGCCGAAAATACATTCGAAGTTTCTTTTAGTTCGTTATTTTTCTATTTTCTGTTATAGAGATTAGTTTTATTAGGCACGCCGTGTGGAAACTTCCTTTAGTTGTGCGCATTAACTGAAGTAGACTGCTGTAAGTAGTTCCATTCGCAAAATTTGGTGACATTAATTCAGCAAACACATAGCAATGTTTGCTAATACAAAAATAGAACTTAATATCATAAGAATGTCTGCCTCAAAAAGCCCTAAGATTTTCTTTTAGTCTAGCGCAAAGACTATTCGATACACTCGAATGTCAGTTATGTCAGCAAGATAAATGGTTACGATGTTTGACCAGCATACAGGAATCTGTCCTTAAACATGGCAGAAACCAGACTTCTATATCGGCTAGGGAATAAAACTATCTGCACACACAACACAAAGTAATGTCTGACCTTGTAAAACAGCTATTGCAGCTATGCCCCTGTTGTTTCTAAAGAATATTGTTTTTATGATTAATGATCATGCAGTTGATGCTTGAATATCCCTCATCGTAAAACATTGACTTATCCCTTCCATCAAAAGGTCCATTCAATATAACACTACATGATCGCTCCAAAACAATAACTTGATACTGCATTGGCTGATAACCATCTTTTCATTATCGTTTTATTGTTGTTTTGATTTTAGTAATGTTCTTGTTGATACTCTTCTTCTTCTTCTTCTTCTTCTTCTTCTTCTTCTTCTTCTTCTTCTTCTTCTTCTTCTTCTTCTTCTTCTTCTTCTTCTTCTTCTTCTTCTTCTTCTTCTTCTTCTTCTTCTTCTTCTTCTTCTTCTTCTTCTTCTTCTTCTTCTTCTTCTTCTTCTTCTTCTTCTTCTTCTTCTTCTTCTTCTTCTTCTTCTTCTTCTTCTTCTTCTTCTTCTTCTTCTTCTTCTCATTGCTATACTTATCATTATTATTATTATTATTATTATTATTATTATCATTATTATTATTATTATTATTATTATTATTATTATTATTATTATTATTATTATTATTATTATTATTATTATTATTATTATTATTATTGTTATGATCACTAATCTTTATTATTTCCTCCCTTCATCAACATTTCTAAATGTTTACAAATAAACCCGGCACTACTGTGAAGCTCCTTGTTAAACGACTAACTCCACTTGAAACTCACTAAATTTCACACAAATTGCTTCCCATTCGACTGATTGGCAACAAACTGAAGACTCTGATATCATTAGGTGATGATTTTCTGCTATTGTAGGTTGTTTCAATGGCAAATTTTTCAATCTCCCCAATAACAGGCAATTGAATGGATTTGCTTTCATTTCTCTTACTTCCTGTCTATTTTTGGTTCCTCTCTACCTCAGTCTCTTCCAATTTAATTCGATCTGTCTGTATTTCTCCGGTTTTGTCATTCTTTCATTCGTTATCTTTTTGTGTCGTGGGTCCGTTTCTCTCTCTCTCTCTCTCTCTCTCTCTCTCTCTCTCTCTCTCTCTCTCTCTCTCTCTCTCTCTCTCTCTCTCTCTCTCTCTCTCTCTCTCTTTTCTCTCTCCCCCCTCAACCAGTATTGCATCACGCGCTAGGAAAATATTTAAAGGATACCAAACAAAATATTTAGGACTGGTAGACTGTATGATAGACTGTATGGTAGAGTGTATCATAGACTGTATGGTAGCCTGTATGATAGACTGTATGGTAGTTTATATGGTAGACTGTATGGTAGCCTGTATGAAAGACTGTATGATAGACAATATATTAGTCTGTAGGGTAGAATGTATGGTAGACTCTTTGGCAGACTGCATGGTAGCCTGAATGATAGACGGTATGGTAGTCTGAAGGGTAGACTGTATGGTAGACTGTATGATAGCTTGTATG
>JAWDGP010001473.1:875000-910000 GCA_033675545.1 Elysia crispata
ACCAACGTATTAGATCAGATGGAAAAGCTTACAGAAATGTTATGAATTGCTTAGGAAATCTTTGGCCTCTGATGCTAATAAATCCGAAGTCTGTCTTATCCAGAGACAGAGGAAAAAAAACTCTCTTTCAAGAACTGCTATGGTCTTGTAACGAAATATAAGCTTCATTCCATTATGTTTGAACTAATAGATTTTTTTCAGCGATCTATCAGTGTTCTAGTGGTATGACTAACCTTGTGCTGTACTTCTCATATATAAATTTTTTTTAACTTTATTATTTTGTACCACAATCCAGATACACTTCGGTGCTCTGATCCGACTTTTACACCAAGTCCTGACCTTGTTTTTTTTTTTTTCTTCTTTAAATCATTTTGATTGGTTCATCTCTCTCCCAATTTCCGAGACAACCTTTTAATTTACTCCCCCTTCTGCATCCACTTGTCTTTTCATCCCCTCCCTCTCCCTGTGTCACACATAAACAACCACAATCGCTCTCTATTTCCTTTGCTTCCTCCTTCAATCTCTCTAGCAATTTCTTTCTGAAATTCCTTCTGTCCTTGTAAGGCATGAGAAATATTGGAAATGTGCTCTTATTAGATAAGTACAATGCAAGAAAAAAAAAACATTGAAAAAAAAGAAAGACAAAAAGATGAAAAATAAAAAAGGGGGTATTATTGGTTAATGCTATTTTGTAATTGAAAAATGTTTTAAATTTTACATTCCTTCTTTTTTAATTTTTTTGCTCTCCTCGTTCTTGTCCAACAATTATCACCTGTCTGACTGTTCTCTTTTATGCTTTTTCTCTTCCACAATCTGCTCTTCAGCTCACCTCTCCCTCCGTTGAGCCGTTACAATTTATTGCCGATGCGCTAATGCAACATGCCCTGGCGGTAAATCCCAACGACAATCAAAAGAGAAAAAAAATTAGCCCGTCTAGCTGTGTCAACACCAACGCATTAGGCTTTGGGCTCAGCTTGACCAACATCGAGCTGTTATCTGAGATTTCACAACTAACCTTTATAATGAAATTGCCGACTTACGAATCAATACAGTATGATACTTTAGACACCGAGCATACCAAATTGCTTTCTATAAAGTGGTTTTAAAAGTTATAAGTTACAATTTTGCTAATCATCAATGATGATATATCCTACGCGTTCTCGAAGAAAATGTGATTTTCTCAGTAACAAAGAAAAAAAATCTGAGAGAATATGATTGCAGGATCCCAATACCATGCAATTCTATCCTTGTCAATATATACATTGCTGGATCGACAGTGTATCGACCATCCCGCGGAGGTTCTTGCGACAGGTCTAGAGTTGGCTCCCCTATTTACCCAGACAATATCCTGTACACTCTGAGACCCCAAACATTTACACTGCCCATGTCCGTTTACGATATGTAGCGGCCACGGCAAGCCATACATTTTCTCATAGCCAACAAAGCTCTTTATAATGACGATAGGAGGAAAGTTATGTGACATATTGACTGTCTGCGGAGAAACGTGTTTCTTTTCTGACGCCAACTGCCACTTTGCGAGCCCCGGCTCACGTAGGTGGCGTTCCACATCACTGAATGCCGATTGCAGAGCCGGCCGATCTTTGAGAATGCACTGCGTCAGTATTGTAGGTACTGGTCTGCTCACAGGTCTGCCTCAGTATCACGTGGCCTGCACTGCTTTCTGTTAGCTTAGCCCCCTCATTTATTTGTCCAGTTCTAAAGTGTTTGTTCTCTCTACCAAGTCACATTTCTTGTATTCCCCTAAAACCTTTTTTACAGATCTTTTGCCTTAATTGGCAAGGCAATCAATACAGAAATGACAATATGAAACCCAATGACCCCAGCAGAAGGTTTTCAGTATTGCACGTTTATCACTCGTGCGCCAGGGTGCCACTGATCATTTCTTTCCTATCCCGCTATTGTCCTATTGCTTTTCTTTCTTTGCACCAAGAAAACCACTCGGTGCCCTTGGAAAGACACGAAATCGAAAACACGTTTACTCCTTGACAGAATCTTTTTTCATAGCAACTATTTTAATTTCGATGTTTTTGATGAGAGCCAGTTTCAAGCGATTGTCGAGATATACCCGCAAAATTTCCCTTTCCAGATCTGAGGAGTTTAATTCAGTAAATTGTGAGTAAAAACCAATTAAGTTTCTATTTTGATTTAAAAAAAAAAACAACGGTGGAAACAATGATAGAATAATTGTTAAAAATATTAAACTAAACGTTATGTAGAAGGCCTCTGGGCCCCCGATCCTAAAAAAAAGCAGTAATAGATTGGTAGTAGTTGAAGTGGTATTATTAGTAGTAGTAGTAATAGCAGCAGCAGCAGCAATAGTAGTAGTAGTAGTAGTAGTAGTAGTAGTAGTAGTAGTAGTAGTAGTAGTAGTAGTAGTAGTAGTAGTAGTAATAGCAGCAGCAGCAGCTGCAGTAGTAGTAGTAGTAGTAGTAGTAGTAGTAGTAGTAGTAGTAGTAGTAATAATAATAATAATAATAATAATAATAATAATAATAATAATAATAATAATAATAATAATAATAATAATAATAATAATAATAGTAACAGTAATAATAATAATAATAATCATGATAGTAATAATAATAATAATAATAATAATAATAATAATAATAATAATAATAATAATAATAATAATAATAATAATAATAATAATAATAATAATAATAATAACAACAACAACAACAACAACAACAACAACAACAACAACAACAACAACACAAATCATTTTTGGTGATAAGAAATATGCAGTAGAAGGTGTAATTGATAAATGGTCTGTAGAGGATGAGGATAATAGAGATGTTTTTTTTTTTCAAACAGATAACTATAATCACTCTAGCGAAACAATCATGTGTTTTGAAGAATAAAAATATTAGAAAATTTTCACTCTCTTGAAGCTCTATAGGATAAGGGACGCTTTCTTTTTTTTTTACACAAACCTATAGATTTCAGATTTTACATATCACGAAATATATTATACGTTACACGCATATAAGGACATTTAATGATATGAGAAAAATCACGAGTTTGTTTGAATAAGTTAGCAACTGTAACCTGCCCGTTTTATGATTATAACTAAAAGACATCTCTTTGATACCACATGCAGTGAATAGCAAGCTAAGGCTCCGGTGACATATTTTTTTTTATCTCTAACATAGAGAGGTTTATGTTTATACACAACATCATGTCAAAATAGTAGAGCACTTTGGTTTAAGCTGATTTTAAAAACATAACTCATTAACGAGGAGATGAATAATAATAATAATAATAATAATAATAATAATAATAATAATAATAATAATAATAATAATAATAACAATAATAATAATAATAATAATAATAATAATAATAATAATAATAATAATAATAATAATAATAATAATAATAATAATAATAATAATAATAAAGAAAAAGACTAAAAGTCGATGACGATATCGACGTCACGGAAGACGATCGCGATTTGATAGTGTCGGTCTCAAATAGAAAGAGATTTAGGAACGAGAAGAGTTCATACAAGGAGTTGGCCGAATGTTTTTGTGTATTCCTTGGACCTATTTACTAAGCGATTGAAAGAGCAATAAATTGTCCATCTACGTTGTACTTTGAGCGATATTCTTACTCTGTGTAAGGAAATGTTTGAAGTGCAAGTGGCGCACAAATCCAAATCCTATGATGTTTTGTCTGCGTATGTTCATTTATTTACTTTTATACAGCATCAACATTCAGGGATATAGATACAGGATATTGCAGATCTTGTTAGAAATGTGCATTGCTAAGCCAACAAGTGTCTCGAAAGGTTCTTTTGAAACTTTTTTTTTTCTATTTCTTTTTTTTTTTTTTTTTTTTAAAGAATATCCTATCATCCTATCATCATTTATGAATTTCAATAGCACTTCTTGTTCTGTGACCTCACAGACGCTCATTTCGTTCTTTTGCATGCCTTCGAAACGAAATTTTCTGTTTTCTCTTTACTTGAATGTCTTGCCCGGTTCGTTTTGTTCCTAATATTGTCATCTCGTCGCCCAGTCTTTCTTTTCCCTCCAGATATTGCTTGTTGCTCTCGTTACATCTCGTTTCCTAAGGGGTAACTCAGTTCATTGATAACCGTTCTGCTGGTCAAGCAGACTGTCCGGCTATGTGTTCAGCATATGTCTGCGATTTAAGCTGTCTCATGTTATGCTTAATTTCAACTTATCTTTCATGCTTATGTCTCCGACCTCCTCAGATTGGCCGTGATCACTCAACGTTCAACCACCACTTTGTTCTGATGAATTGTGTTGAAAAAAAGCTAGTCCAGTATAAAGTAACCCTAGCCGATATTGTATAGCCCGTGTTTAGCAGTACGCAGCTGAACAGAATAAAGAAGCGTGTAATTTAGCCGTCGACTATAGAATGAATCCAACTGTCCACAAATTGACAATGCAAACCTTAGGATAGGATATCAGCAACACAACCACCAGCTCCATACTCTGCTAATCTGATAGAAGCAGATGGGAATTTTTTTTTATTAATTTCATTCTCAGCAATGCATTATTCCTCTGTGTTGCAAGCACGCACACAAATTGCCCAAGATAATGACCTGCTCCGCTGTTGCACTGTGCATAACTATTGCAAACTAAAAAAAATCCCGATGTCCTCCGATCTTGGCTGAGGTGTATAACTAAACTATATTTGATTTTTTTTCTCTTTTACATTACATGGAATGCAAAGACACGATGAAAATGGTTCGTACCGTGTAATTCAATTTAATGAAACAAAAGCACCCACCCAAAAAATCAAAACAACCCTAATCACAATGAGCCTATCAACGATAGCTTCTCGTTATTTGTGTTATTGTTATTGTTTTATTTGAAAGCCAGGTTATTCCAAGAGATCGATGGCCCAGATTTGATAAAATCGTTATAAGATAGAGTATGAATTGAACCACATGCTTAGTCCTAAGTTTGCGTTTACTAAATTCGTTATCATTACAGCACTTTTATTACGCTATTATTATTATTTATTTTTTATTCGTTATCTCGAGTGTTTGATTTGCTTAATCTTAAACATAGAATATACCTCAAAATAGGCTGCAAGTTAAAGATAGCCATAATGGTAATGATAGTGTTATGAACATTGATATTTGATAGCTAAAACTGATAAGATATAAACCTAGGACTGGTACTTAAACTATTGATGGACAGATCTTGTCTCTTTTCCAGATCCTCGCATCCGTAGGAAGTACTGGGTCTGTTATAGAAGCACACAGGAGAGGGTGCTGATTCTTCGCCACAGGTAAATTTTTGTTCCACCATTCGTTTTAATGTACTACGGGAAACAAAACTTTTGATAGAGAAAGAGTTTAGTTTTTTATCATTTAGTTTCATATTGCGCGAAACAAACGCGCAATCACAGAAAAAAAACACAATAAAAGTGAAACGTATACTCTAGATCTAAATAACGCACCAAGTACTAACGTTTGCCTCAGACATAAGTACAAACTATGAAGGCTTATAATCATTGTTGTAATCAATTTGAGATTACAAAATTCCTAATAAAACCGATCTGTAAAATAAGTAAATGTCATATAATATTGTGTATAACAACGGGAAAAACATTCCTCAGACATGTTTGAATCAGAATTACAAACTTATAATTTTAGAGATCCCAAAATTCCCTATTGACAAAAATAAAATAAACAATTTATATATATAGTGCACGTATGAAAAAAAAATTCTACGAGTAATGCACATCCTTTGATGCTTTCATTCCAATCAAAAAAATTAGTAGCGTAACAATATTCGTTGTGAAACACCATTTTGGTGTAGATAGACCTAGTTGTGTCAGACTCTATAATACCAGCAGCCGACTGTTTTCCCCCGTCTTTTCTAGCCATAACTCGTAGGCTGTCATCCATAAGCTCAAATGGATAGGTTTCTTCTCATCAAAGGTCATATTAAGTTTGTGTTAGACCATGCACAACAACATAACCGTAACTTCGATTCTTCGTTGAACCTTAGAAAGGAAGCCTAATGTACCAGAAAACTGCCAACAAACTTTTCTCCAGTACGGATATTTGAAACCATTCCATGATAGGCTTTGATAATATTTTTGGTTTAGAGCGAGTCTATTAAATTTTCTAGATTAGCAGCCGCAAAGAAGCTCATTCTAATTCATTGCACATTTTATTTTTGGTCTATACTGACATCCAATTTCAACCCTTCGGCAGATCTAACAATTACCAATCATCAGACTAACTCTCCTCCATCTCTTTCTTTCTTTCTTTCTTTCTTCTTCTTCTCCTTCTTCTTCTTCTTCTTCTTCTTCTTCTTCTTCTTCTTCTTCTTCTTCTTCTTCTTCTTCTTCTTCTTTTTCTTCTTCTTCTTCTTCTTCTTCTTCTTCTTCTTCTTCTTCTCCTTCTTCTTTTCGCTCTCTCCCTTTTTTTCTTATCTCACTCCCTCTCATATTTTCATTAGTTGACACATCCTATCAAAGGTTTCTATGGAGCCCTAGAAAGTGCTATTCATTAAGAAAACTTGTAGTTTTATAAGTTTCTTCAACTTCTTTTTCGATGCTTCATTCCCTTCGCAACGGCGCCCTCACAAAGATGAAGATGATACTATAGGGCGCTTTAAAGCGGTTTATTTATTGTTAAACATGACACATCTAATAACAAATTGACAGAGACTTAGGGAAGATTAAATATTTTAGAACTTCTATTTACAAACACAAAGCCCTTTCATGAAGATCGGATTGCAAATAATTCTAGAGGTACAGTGTTTGTTCAAACCTATTAACCGTTTTAAATGTTTTTGCCACCTTGGTTTTGATCCAAGGACTGAGCTCGGCCGTTCATCCCAAGGGCTATCTTTCTCGATCAGTCACCAATCCAGCAATTGGTTTGAAATCACTACTGAAAAAGATTCTTGATGGTACAAAAAATTTCACAACCATAAATTAAAAAAAAAAGCTGAAATGCCCGTACTACGAATGGGACGCTAGTGTCAATTTGCCGGGGCTGGGGTACGGGTGTGTATTAAGAACGTTTATATAAATATGGTCTTGATACCTATCCTTCCAGATATAAATGCCTCCATCTATCTATTTTTACATAAAATATAGATATCTCTTTAATTCTTATTTTTAACAAATATATATATATATATAAAAGTGTTTTTTGCACGTTCGTGGGCATGTTTTTGCTGAATGGTTAGTTGAAGTATGTTACTTTTCTATTCTAATTTTTTTTTTTTTTTTGACTTTTGTCCATATTGCTGTTATGTTTGTTGTAATAAGGTTCTGTGGAAATCTATGCAGCTAGATCATATCCCTGTTGTATAAGAGCGGCAGTCTGTATACGCAACAAATCATTTTTTTAAGCTTTGAAAGTAGGAGAAGAATGAATGGCTTTGAAAATTAACCTTCAACATTAGACAGATACTTAGTTTTTCGGTCAGAAGTTTTTCCTTTTGTTGACCTACTCTAGATCACTGTTGTTCTGGAAATAGAGAGAGATCTTTGCTCGCGATTTTTTGTATGTTAAGAACCTTTAATTGCAGAAACCTTTTACAAGCATGGTTCCTCAAACCAACCACAGCTCTAAAAGAGCCTCTCTCTCTAAGGCCACGGAAATTGAAAGGTTTCCGCGCACTCCACCAGAAGGTTTTATATTGATGCCGAGCAAACTGAAAGTATCGAGGGATCGACTGAATTGAAACAATGAACACTAGATTCCAGAAGGTCTCGCCCAGGATCCACGGCCAACCACGAGAGTGAACACAATGGCAGTGAGAGAGAAAGCCAGATACTGATATCTTCAGTTCATGTTACTGGCCCCATCAGTTTACTGTCTAGTGTGGAAATTTGTTCCCCAATATATGGAAGGATGTTCATCCGTATTGTATCCCAATATGTAAGAGTATTTAGAATACCTGATACTTTACTGTGGGAGAATGCGTATTGTATCCCCAATTATGTAGGAGTATAATTATTTAAAGTACCTGATTGTGTTGGAGAATGCGCATTGTTCCCCAATATTATGTATATTCAGAATACCTTATAGTGTGGTGGAATGGGTATTGTACCCCGTTATGTCGGATTATATTCTGAATACATGATAGTGAAGAAATATCCGTATTTTATGCCAATTTGTAGGAGTATATTTAAAATTATAGTGTAGGATTATGCTTATTGTACCCAATTATGTAGGAATATATTCAGAATACCTGATGGTGCGATAGAATATATGTTGAACCCAACACTGTAAAAGATGCACATAATGTCTGGGCGATTCTTTTGCTCTCCATCTCTCATTCCTGGTGTACGATTCCAGGACTCTTTCCTCTCGATGCCTCATGATGATCATTCTGAAGTGCACAATTTTGATTCTTTAGTAATGGGTAATCCCCAGCGAGTATGATACAGACAGTGAATTTATTTCACTTAATAGATTCCTAGTTTTTAACGATATATAAAATTGGCGTTTTAGCTCTTTCCAGAAATTAGAGAAACTCTGTATATTCGTATTAATATTAGTATTAAAACTACACCAAGTCGACAAGCGGCCTATCTAAATCACACGTTCTTGTCCAGTAAAATTCAAATTGTCAGAGCGGAAAGGCATTGCCATGCACTTCATGGAAAGATGGGTAAATGGCCATAATGATCTACGGTTAAAGATGTGGTTGACGAAAGATATCACTGCCAATGAACGATATTATCTCTGTGGTTGCCGTCAATGTGATTATAATAAAAGAAAAGAAAAATTACCTTTCTCGTCTTAAGTTTCAACTGTGTTACTGTATCATCTAGCACTGACAAAGACATATGATATCAAGTATTAACAGGTGAAATATAGAAGAAAAAGCGCATTATCACAGCGACACATACCTCAATTCAAAATTATTGCAAACACAAAGAAGCTATGGTCAGTTTTCCAAAAAAAAAAAATTCAAATTCTAAATTTTATAGAAAACCCAATAGGTCTTGTAAAGAATCACATGTGTTGATGGAATATGGGTTTAATTATAGGACCATGAAAGTCAAAAAAAAAAGAGAAAAGCCAATGTGCTGGGTGCTCAAACAGTGCTGTTCCGAGTCCAGAGATAGCTTGCTAAAAACAAATGTGTTAGAAGATTGCAAAAGGTGGTTTTTTTTCATTTTCGTTCTATTTTTTTGAGATTTGAAGGACCATCTTACGCTGGTCTAACTTTTCTCGCAAACGATTTCACATTCAAATTTACATTATCCTTAAAAAATGATTACATTTACGCAACCTGGAGCCATACGTAACGGTTAAAAAATCTGGTATCAAAGTGTTTGACCGTCTGAACCAGTCGACCAACATTAATTTCTGCGCCATGTTTGCTGCGTGTTGCTAGCGCATATTGCTAAAGGAACACCCCATGATTTGACACTGGTTTCTCACCAATTAAAACTGATAGGCGCATCTTTAGACGACCAAGTTGATTATCAGTGGTTACCTCGAGGCTTATTAAAATGTCCTGTTTGATAAAGCCACTTCATTGGGTTTTTTTTTTCGTCACGGAAAGACTTTTCAAGTGGACCCAGAACAAAATTTATAATGTTTGTCGAGTGCAAGCTAAAGCAACTTTCTTTTCTGAGCTGAAGCGCTGTCTCGTTGCGGTTTTACCACCGTCGAAGTAATTATCACACGTCCTACAATCTTGATCGACTGGCAAAGAAATCAAAATATCTTAAAAATTTACTACACTATTTTATGTCGGCACGAAGATATCAATTGATAAAACTATGACATTTGATACAAACAACCTCGCAGCCAAGAACGCAATGGAGTTTATTTTGAATGAATGCTGAAAGGGTATAATTATCTAAGACCATACTAAAGAGCTAGCTCCCTTGCCTCTCTCTCTCTTTCTCTCTCTCTCTCTCTCTCTCTCTCTCTCTCTCTCTCTCTCTCTCTCTCTCTCTCTCTCTCTCTCTCTCTCTCTCTCTCTCTCTTCCTCTCTCTCTGTTTATCTTTCTTATTAAATTTTTCTTTTCTCACTAAAACACTCCCTTTGTCTAACTCGCGACCATTCGTTCCCTCATCCTGTTGCTCTCCCCCAGCCAGCCCTGCCTGTTTCTCACATCCTCTTATCGCTTTCCCGTGATTGGACCCTGCAGAACGACAAGAGGCGCATGAATGTAATTTGGAGGTTATTATCTCTGACCATCAACATTTCAACATATTAGATTGCATTATCAACGTGTGATGCGGTGAGTGAATCTTCTGAGAAGCTTACCTTACTTCAAGAGGTGTGTGTGTGTATGTTTATGTATGTGTGTGTTTATTAATCATCCTGCTTTACTAGTAGGTATTCATAGTGTTATTTAGGTTGAGATTACAAATTAAATTTCTGTTCGCCAAAAATCTCTCTGGCCTATAGACATTCAATTGAAATATCAAAACAAAAATAACAAGAAATTGAAAAAGAAAACAAAACAAAACAAAAACAAATGGCTTAAAATTCAAGAATTAAAGAACAAAACATGCAGTTTCAAGAATAATGAGATCTGTTCAAACCTCTTGCACAGCAAATAAATTGGATGCCGAAGCGAGGCCAGACGACGCCTGGATGCCGAAGCGAGGCCAGACGACGCCTGGATGCCGAAGCGAGGCCAGACGACGCCTGGAACAATACACTCATTAGCCACGAAGCGACGTCCTTCAAGTTGATGAGCCATAACACACGGGCATATTGAAAATATTAGGAGGCCCAAATCTAGGAAGTCAAGGCAGAATGAAAGCCAGTGGGATAAATCGAAAGAAGACAACCCAACCTTACTTTGGCAATCACGACATTTCCAACTTGATCGACCTAGACGGCAAGGTTATCGTCTGCCGTGTTTGAAAGGATCACAATCGGCCCAGAACATCTGGATTAATACCGAAAACAGGATTCTCAAAGGACCGTCATGCGGAAAGCGACCTGGAGACACCGACATCCACTCATGATTCTCTGTATACTGCGCAAAGAACTGGTTGAAAGATCTAAAGTTTCGCTCTCAACAAAAATGTTTTTTTCCTTCTTGGAGCAGGTCAAACAGAACAGCCTAACAATGTGCTGACAGGAGCACAACAGCGAAGGTCTAGCTACCACAGTTCTCGTTAAAACATTTCACAGATAGATTTTAATGTAAGAAAACTTCAAGAATCGAGAAGCTCAGACAAAAATCTGAATTCGTAACGTGTGGGAAATTTTTTTTTTCTCTTTGAAGAAATGGCATGGTAGCAAACATTACCTTGGACTTTCTTTTTTAACCAATGAATTATCCTTGATTACTCTTAATGAGTATCTGTTTTCAGCTTTTATTGTAACAGATGAAGAAAACGTTACGCTCTTTTTTAATCTGGACAATGATAGGCCTATCTATGCTCATCTTTTTGTTTTAAATTAAATCGGAAGCAGAAAATTTGGTTGCATCGATAATTTACCCTCAAGCTCTTCACTCAAGATACACCACCGATGTAAAAGCTGTTTTACCCTAATAAAAAGGCAGCTTTTAATACGTAAAGAAATATATGAAACATAAATACGTGTATCGTGTTAACAATAAAAAAAAAGAATAAAATGAAAATACTGCTGCAAAAGATATGTGCGAAGTACTCAAAGAAAATCGCCTTTTCCGTTTCCATAACCTCCTCCCAGGTGGTCAGTCTTTAGTACAGTTTGTCCTGCCACTTAAAGTCTTGACGATTAGGATTGACTCTACCTACTTCACCCAGGGTACAATACGCAACCACTTTTCTTTTGAATAATAAGCAGCTAGAAAAATCAGAGGGGCCTAGCTGAATCTCTCTCTCTCTCTCTCTCTCTCTCTCTCTCTCTCTCTCTCTCTCTCTCTCTCTCTCTCTCTCTCTCTCTCTCTCTCTCTCTCTCTCTCTCTCTCTCTCTCTCTCTCTCTCTCACATGTTAGATTCTATGAGACTTCAACATTTTGGTGAATACATTTAAACAAAAAGTCACAAATATAATTTATTTATAATTTCATATATTTCAAAACAATTATAATAATCAAATATAGAGAGAAATTATATTCCATCGTCAGTAAATAGGCTTGGAGAATCACCAAAAAGTCACCATGTGGAGTAGATCAATCGAAGAATCAAAATTCAGACTGTCCTTTAAATGCTTATCCCCTCCAATGTTTTATAGCAATCGCATCGCCTAGAGACCTTTTTTTTAAAATTCAGAATATCAATCTGGTTCCGAGAAAATAAGTTTTTTTCGAGGTCTTTGACTGTGTTGGATAGTAATGATGATAACTGTTATTCTCAGGATTTCTCCACAGCGCGGGGATAAATTTCGGTCGAGACGATTTCCTGCAGTCAAGTGGTCATTGCTCGAACTCAGGGAGTCATGTTCAATAGGGATAGTCGTTTCTGGCGGGCTTGAGGAGTATAAAACTTCAATTAGTTGTCTCAAAGTGTCAGGACTGGTTTGTAAGTCCATTGATTTTGCTGGGGACTCAAATCGGCTGCCCTTTTAGAGCCCATACTGTCGCGCGTCCTTCACCTTTACATTTTTCGAGCCTATTTTGTTAAAATGTTAAAAAAAAAAACGTAAAAAAGACAATTGGCATCTGTATCAATAATATCTTTCTCTTTATACGTTACTTTTGTCTCTAACGTAATTATTTTTTTTTCTCTTTCCATCTTTCTTTATCTCTACCTTAATATTTTATGTCAGGAAATATAAAACAGTCACCAACTTAAGCTGAAGGACAATGAACTAAGTAAAAACAAGTAAAAAGAAGAAAACGTTTCGCCTTTTATTGTGGCCTCTTCAGTACAAAAAATTATATTTTATGTTTCTCTGTAGGTCTTACCCTTCTCTATATATCCTACTTTCATCTTTTTCATGACTAATATTCTTTTTATATCTCAACCATAATTATCTATCCTTCTCTCGAGATCTTTTTCTCACTAACACTTTCTTTATATATCTTTCTATCTTTTTCTGACTCTTATCGCTACCATATTTATCTATCTTTTTCTGTATATCTTTTACTCATCTCCACCATAATTATCCTTTTCTATTTTAACTCATCTGTACAATAATATTATTAATCTTACCTTTTTTTGTATTTACCTCATCTCTATCATCATTATAATTATACTTTTCTCTCTATACTAATTTTATTCTAGTCTTTACCATGATTTTTTGTTAATCTCTATATATCACTCGCATCTTTACCATGATAATCTAGCTTTCTCCTTTCATATATCTCTGTCATCCCTCATGATCTTTCTTTCATTCATTTTTTTTTCATCGAAAACACTTAACAATCGTTTGCGATGCTCCATGATCTAACCATTCTAGCATTACAGTTATTTCATTCATAACTGTGAACCATTGTTTCACACGATTATTGTAATACTCTTTCAGTCTTCTTAATCTGGCCATAATGTTATCGGTTTGCTTCCTGCTTCCATGTTGAGATTGGCCTCTAGCCCTTCATGTTTGTAATGTGTTAATTCTTTCCAAACCCTCTTGAAACATTCAATACAGTTAAAAAGAGTGGGCTTGAAATCAGATCGATATTTCCCCTGACAGTGTGCGCTATGACCTCAGAGTAGGTCTTGCATAATACACATATCATTTTACACTGTTATCGACTTGATTGAACACTATGAAACTCGCAATAGAGAAACAATAAGCCCTCTTGGCAAGATTGAAATCTCCGAAACATTGAATGTTGCTGGCTATAGGGCTTTATTCCGTTCTTATATTTTATTAAGACAAAATTCTTAAAAAAAATAAGATGTTTTTCAACCTAGTGGTATTCGTGTAATACATCATTCTTGTTGTATAACTGATGCGATTTTAATTATAAAACTGGTATTTCTCATTGGAATCTTATTTGTACCGATGGATTTTTTTTTACCGCTCAAGATTCACTCATCGCCTTTCATATTTTTGTGTAGCTTTTGATAATTTATATGTTAGCTTCATAACCAGTCATAGGAGAAGAATCAACGGACACCGGTTCATGATGATCGACTTTGCTTTTTTGGAGTTCATGGGGGATAACTATAATTACATGAAGATATTGCACCAGGAGTTAGTTCTTCACTTTAAATTTAATAAGGATGATCCTTAATCTTTACATATAAATATTTAACTTGGAGCCTGCTAGGGCAACTGTTTGGATTTTGAGACAAAATTTAAAAATAGGAAGTGATTTATTGCAAAATTTTTGGTAAGCGAGACCCAAGTTGCGCTACCACAAATATGATTTTTAAAGAAATAAAAACCACTCTTCTTTACTTATGAGTCCACTTGTGGCACCACATTTAAGTACAGGCAGCTCTCGAAGGCGGATTATTGGTTATTTTTTATAATCCGACAAAGTTGACTTGTAGAGTTTGAAACTACTCTGCCTCACCGGCAGCTACACGGATTTAAATCACTGCTAGGTGAATAGTTTTAGTTTTTCAATGATAACGCTCGGCACTTCATGTATTGACTTATTTTTAATGATGTTCAGCATGGGAATAATTCTACATTTCCATTTTGAACATATTCTCAAACATTTAATAGTTTTTATTAGTTCTTGCGCTAATTTAAATAATATGATTCTGTGAAAATGCACTATTGGTGATCAAGGTGAGGTCAACTTTCTTTTTTCTCTTTGTGTTCCTGACCATACCAGTGAGAGTTGAACGGTCTATAAATATCATCAGATTCTAATACCAGCGAGGTTAAAACTTGCGTAACAACTCATCAACATAGAGAGAATGTGCGCACAAAGCAATGGTTGTTATTCGTCTCATTCTGTGCTCTAGAATCGATGACATTTACAGAGCAACGTGGATTTTTTGTAAACTTTCGAAACTGATCAAATATGCACGTGGATTGTCTCACCAGTGTAAGCGTTATACCTAAAGACTTTTCAGGCAACTTGACCCACAAGGTAATTGGAATCTTGCCCACGTCTTTGTCAAGTTCTCTCGTTGAAGAAATAATTTTACATTCTCAGTTTAAATATCAGGCCAACTGTTGTCATGTTTATCCATTTTCACGAAACTTTAAAGAAGCGTACATTTGCAAAATTACTAAAATAGTTTGCATTTTTATTTTTCGTGAAAATGTATCTAACATCGAAAGAATTCCACATGAGTGTTTGATAGGAATCATTTCAGGTCACACCGTTTGTTTTTGTTTGTTTTCTGCCTTTGTGAGACGCACAATCAGGCTTAATTCTAAAGTCCACAAAGTTCATATCATTTTTATAAGCAAGAGTTTGAGTAATCCTCGTAATAGATTAGAATATCAAACAATTTCAAAGAGTTACACATTTAAAATTTTACATCTCCTTTTAGCAACTAAGTAAATAATGTCCCATATTATCAACGATTTTGTTAACTTTTTGTAAACTGAGTCAGGATTTTAGTTTGATACAAATTCTATCTCAAGATTATGTTATATTACAAAGATAATAAGAGTGAAACTTTTAGATATAGAACTACAACATGATACTTTCTTCGTGCGTTCCTCAACATGATCGGATAAAGCAAAATGTAACTTTGTTTTTTTTATCAAAACCAGCCTCCTGTTATAAACGGGTGTATCACAAAATAAAATAATGAATTGCAAGTCCGCCCTTACCTTTTTTCTCTTTGTCTCGGAACTAATGACCTCCTATGTCCATGTCCAAGTGTTGACCCATAACAAACTCACCATAATTAAACTTACAGTTCCATTTTATTCTGTGTAGTCATGTGCCATCTTATGCTTATCTAGAGAGATGATTTAATTTAATTAAAAAAAAAACCTTTATAGTACCAGAAACTAGTTAAAGTTATAAAAAATATTAAAAGAAAAAAAAGGGGGGTGGGTTGTACAGAATTTTTTTTTACTTTGAATTTTTCCTGTGTGTTTTGGCCGATTTGGTATTAAGCGTATTCTGTGAAACATGACTGACCTTTAAGAAACACCACTTTGCCCTGCCGTGCAATGTTAGCATATGCAACGAACACTGACAGCTTTTCACATCTTCGAGAGAAAGCAAAATTTTTAATCTATTTCACAACCTTTGTCTAGTTTTGGAATAGGAAGATTATATATCTTTGGGGTTTCGCAACCTTAAGAATAAAAGAAAGCATTGCTTTTGTGCAATGTGCGTTTAGTCTTTAAATATTTCACTTTTATTTTGAGATATGTTTAGACTGCTCACTGTTTAACGTAAATGAGTTTACTAAAGGCGGTATAAACTGATGTGCGCTTAAGCAAAGAAAAATCAGATTAGTTAAATCTAGAGACTGATTCAAGCACTTTTATCTCTCTCTCTCTCTCTCTCTCTCTCTCTCTCTCTCTCTCTCTCTCTCTCTCTCTCTCTCTCTCTCTCTCTACATGCACGAGAGAGGTCTGAATGAAAACATCGACATGTCCGTATAAGCAAACAAGATAAGCCACAAGAGCTGAAGAGGCCATAATAGGCTCACCACTCATAAGATCGATGTGATTGTTTCAACTCTTGTTAGTATGGAAAATTATATTATGTTGTAGGTAGAAACTCATTGGGGAGCTAGATAACAGAGAATCTCTAGAGAAGAACCCCCCCCCCCCCCCCCTTAGGAAACTCTAATTCTAGCTCGCATGGGACTAACTAAATCCAGTCTTGTTGCAGCATGAAAAGAAATTTGGAAACTAAAAAAAATGAAAGAAATGACAAAATAGTAATTTTTTTGCCTTAAAATTACCGCCTCCGTAGTAACTAAGGAATCGACTGTGTTGCAAGAGTTCAGAATAAGCTTTACTTAAATTGAGGCAAGTGAAACAAAATTAATGTTCGAGAAAAACTCAGGGAAAGATTAAAGAAAGCAATGTGCCATCTCCCATTGCCCTGATTGTGTGATATATAGATTGCTCGAAGTGAAAAAAAAAAGAAAATGGTGGAAACATCACTCAAAGAAGTGATCTAGTGACAGACCTTAAAGACTCCTTAAGGATTATTATTTTATTGGATACAGCCTGCTGCGAAACAGCGCTCGATTGGATCTCATTGTGCTGAACGAAAGTTTAAACTTTTTTAGCTTTGTTTCAAGTCTCTGAACATAAAAGTATTTATTGTTAATTTCTATAATACGAAATACATGAACTGTAGAGCCTGGTCAAAATAATCACACGCTTACTGTGTGATATAAACATTAATCGCCATAATTATTGTGCTGAAGCACCTATAATTATTCCGTGAATATTACTTCATTTTTCAAGTTTTTAAGATATATAAATAAGTTGAGATACGTGACAAATTTAGAGTTTTTTGTCATCATTAACTAGGCATGGTTCTTTGAACATTTCAAAAGTTAAAATGTCTGATGGACTTGACCAACCGTGACACAATGTCTAGTTGAACAAAACATAACTGTCAGACTTGACAAAGTAGTCTTGCAGTTAATTGACACACACGTCCAATTACTTCAATAGATCATTTAAAAAGAAAAAAAAATCTCTCTCCCGCGAAAATTTAAATATGTATTATTGTCGTGACGGGTAAATATGAGATACTGTAAGAGCAAGTTATAGTGATACGCAAAGTCGTACAGTGATGCAAATTTAAAATAAAAAAAAACCCATCTAGGTTACTCTTATCTGAATGATTTTATTCCTGTAAACTTTGGATCCTGACCAAGGTTATCAAATTTTTAAAGCTAGAATTATCTCTTTTCATATTCCATTATGAGCTTCAGGTTGAAACTCTTCCCTTTCCTTCCCGTAATAAGTGAAAAATGGGAGAGGAAAGAGGGCCAGCTCTAGTTACTGTCACAAGTATGGCAGCTGCTTTGTTTCACTCCAACTTTTCTTTTAGCCTTAGTTACTGTACATGACTTTTGGGACTGAAAATCTCATCTTGTCACATAGATTCGAAAAGACAAGGATAATGTTGCTTGGTAGAATAATGTTAAAAGCGAAACCGAGGTTGGCTCGTCGACCGAATTAAAAAAAAACCAACAACAACCAATGAGATTTAATACTTTAAAATATCAAAAGTAAAACAATGTTTGATCAATCTATAAGATTAGGGTAGATCTAGGTGGTAAGATGGTGAGGTAATGGAAGTCAAAAGATAGTAACTGATACTGGATCTAGATCTAGCCTAGAGTAGTTTGTAAAGCCATTCTCGAACCCACTTTCCTCTCTTCTAAATCTGCGGTGAGTTTCCCTCGCACGTGCGACCGTGTTTGTTGTCTGTCCAGAAGTGCTCAGCCCGCATCTAGTATCAGAACTTAAACCTGGGACCTTAAAATGCTGTCAGTAGGGTGGTTGGATGTCACTGTATCAATGAACTTGGATAGCCTCTCGAATGAGTTAATTGCCTGTTTGAGAGATAACGGTTGAAAAAAAATTAGGTTAATTTCAACCAATAGTTTTATGTTCAGATAATTGGTTGATGGACATCTGATGTTAACTCTTCTTCGTTTCACCATCGTAATAGAGAACAGATGTTGTATAAGAATGTTAACTTTCAAAAGTTGACAGTAGCAAAAAATATGAAGGAAGGGATTTTTTTTTCATGAAAGTTGGATAGAGTTTTCACGAGAGCGGGCAGAGCTTGACTTGAGACTTAAAAATTTCTCACTGTGTTTTTATTCCCAAAGCCGAGTATAGCAAAACTTTGCAAGTTTTGTTTGACAATACTGTGCATGTTTTCATCATCGTTATATCAACGATGGAGGGCCTGTCTCTTTCCTCGGGCGTCAAGCACTTTTAGCCCAGCCACATTTATTATCTTTTAAACATCCAGTGACAAACAATTGTCACTTTTTCCACTTTGTAACAAAGCCACCTTTTACCATGGTGAGATTTGACATGAACCTAATCTGTTCGACAAACATTAGACAGCGAAATTAGAATTATTCAAAAAGAATAGCAAAATTTAAGAAATTTATGAAAAAAAAACAACAGTGTATCGAACAGACGCTACACGAAATAGGTCTAAGCTTTTGGATTATCAAATTACACAGATTTTCTTCCACAATTCTGCTGTTAGAAGAGTATTATGTTTTAAGATGTTTCGAGCTTCTGATTAAATGCAAGAAGATCAGAACAAAAAATTACGCTCGAATGTCATTCCAATGATATAATTCAGTTACTTACTTTTCTTCATAACATTAAAGGGGTAGGAAAGTAGGTTCTTATAATCTATTTAGACATTTTAAGGATGATCTAAATCATACAGACGATGTTGGCATGTGGTGTGAGGCTTCATTACATCAAATGGCAACTCATGATTTATCATTCCGTACACATATCAATAAAATAGAACAAGTACTGCTCAACACCACCACATGAATTCAGTAATTTATGGTTGCACGACTACTTCTCCATTCTCATGACAAGTCAATATGTCTGTATCGCATTTTCATACCGCACTGCCCTCCGGCATGTTTTTTATAAAGATTGATCTGATAATTTCGCTTGCCATCTTTTTAAATTCTCCGCGTTTGAATATTGCAGTGAAGTGCTGCAAACACAATGCCTAAAGATTGATATAAAAAGACGTTGAGCATTTAACTTTTCTCGTCAAGCATGTACATATTTTCAGTGTGAAGTATATGAAAACTAATTTGACCAATAGCTACGAAAGTTATGATGAAACTGTCGCTAGAGAAACCCGCATCATTGATAAGAAATTTAACTTGCGTATAAAGCCTAGCTTAGTAGATTTTTTAAGTGCGGACTTGGTTATAACCGGCAATTTTTTTACACGAAGAATAACCCCAAGTAGTTGGGCTTCAAATTTCTTCTTCAGTATTGAGAAAAAGTCAAGATGTAACTTTCACTTGGAGCTATGCTGCTGGCTCAAAACAATTTATCTTTCATCGTCCCTCGACTGAGAGATGAACTTTAGCCAGTGTTGCTCTTACTGGGCGTTATGTGCAGGGGATCAAAATGAAATAAGACCCAGCACCTACTGTTCTCAGTGGTTAGAATCAGCTAGAATTTTCAATAGCATAGCAGACCTAGGAGAACGACAGAGGCAGAGACAAAGAGAGACAGGGGGGGGGGGGGGGAGGAAAAGTGAGATTAGTAGAGAGAGTAGAAAGATAAGACAAGAGGGAGAGCCACAGATAAAGAAAGAGAGGTTAGGAGAAGAGCGGAGAAAGGGTGAGAGTTTATTGGAAATGTAAAGAGAGAAAAAAAAGGGAAGTCATGACGAGGGTGAGGGAAGAGAGAAAGAGGAAGGAAGATAGAGAAAAATTAATAAAAACTGTTGAAGAGGTAAGTAAGAGAGAGAGAGAGAGAGAGAGAGAGAGAGAGAGAGAGAGAGAGAGAGAGAGAGAGAGAGAGAGAGAGAGAAATTAATAAAAACTGTTGAAGAGGTAAGTAAGAGAGAGAGAGAGAGAGAGAGAGAGAGAGAGAGAGAGAGAGAGAGAGAGAGAGAGAGAGAGAGAGCAAGAGAGAGAGAGAAGAGATAGAGAGAGAGAGAAAGAGAGAGAGCAAGAGAGGGAGAGAGCAAGAGAGAGAGAAAGAGAGAGACAGAGAGAAAGAGAGAGAGAGAGAGAGAGAGAGAGAGAGAGAGAGAGAGAGAGAGAGAGAGAGAGAGAGAGAGAGAGAGAGAAAACAGATTGAGGAAGAAAACTGTTGGATGCCGGACACGCCCCAACAGGTTGTAACATCGCGCCTCATATTTCCAGATAAAGAAGACAATAAATAATGTCTAGTTTCGTAGTGATATTACCAGGTTTAGAAAAGAACAGTCCGAGTTATTTTGGTCACTATTGTAGTAATTTTACTGAATAATTATCGTTCCTTTAATATCTTCCGATGACTAATACTATGCTTGATTAATTAGAGGACGCACAAACATGATACATATTTAATAATGATTATTTTTTTAGAATAAGCTAATCACGAATCTTTTCACGTTCCCGTTGCGTGGGTTCATTCACCACACCTATCTATGTAATTTTACTTTTTTTATTTTTACACTTACTTAGAATTCCAGTCAACGATCTTTTTTCGTGTTTTATGGCCCTTCATGGTTTTGATCGAATGTCAAATCCATTTCACCATACCACCTCTGCAGCAGGTGAACAAAGAAGCTTATTTTCACGGCTCATTTAAACAGGTCTTATAGCTAGTTTCATTTTATGAAAAGCAATTCCCGAGCACTATCTTTAGAAAAAATTTCATTTGCCTTGAGAGAAGATGGACATGATCTAATAGTGTTCAAAGAAAATTGAATGCATGGTTTGCTATTTTACCGTTTCTAATGAGAATATCTCTAAAAGAAATCTAAAAAACCCTTATGTAACGCTGTAAAATTACAACCCTCTAAGGCCAGGTCTATAACAGAACCCGAGATATGTATTGTTGGTACAAGTTTGATTAGAAGCCCTTAACTTCAATCATCTATGGCTAATTTCAGAACAGAATCTGATATATGTCTTAATAATTTCTCTGCATTAGACAGCTGACAAAGCAAAAGCTTCATAATTTATAACTTATTCAACAGACTCCACACCAAATATAAGTTGTTCTCGCCTGATTTCTTTCACTTGTGCAATGTTATGCTAATGATGCGCAAAGAAGCTAGCAAATGTAGCCGTATGAAGCGATATTTCGTCTACACCATCGTTTAAGCTGATCCGATCTTAAACCAAAAAAGTAAGACCCATGTCTATTCTATCTGGCGATAATGTTGGTAGTCTGATCCAGCAAATAAATTACATGAAATTCCATTAAACTTGACAGACAAATTTTGAATCTAAAACACTAAGTCGTAAAGACGAAACTTTAAAACGCAGACTTTGCATTACAATTACATGACGGACACAAACAACCCCCTGCTCAAAAGGGAGGAGCCACATTTATTCTCGCTTGCAGCATTCCTTACAATGGCAAGCACGAACTAAAGTCACTCTTGGCGTGACTTGAGTTGATATATTTTGTACACAAATAAACATCTAGAAGAAAATTGAAAAAAAAAAACTTGTGTCAATTTACTTGGAATCTAACGGCAGCCACAAGATCTGAGGAAGACGAAACACAACAGGGGCTCAACATTCTTGGTGAGGTTTTTCTTTTCTGAATCGCATGATGAAGCAGGATTTTTTTATTTTCTTATCCTTTTAACCATAGCATGATTAGTTTCAAGAATAATGTAAATTTGATTCTGATGTTTAATAGAACAAATGAACAAATACAAAAGCGCTGAGATCACCGATCGAAATAAACTGGGCTTGTCAAATCTCTTCATTCAGTCACTCAGTGTGGCAGTAGATTTAGTCCGATGCCCTCAATTACATGCATCAATTGCCAGTTTCAATACAAAAACCTCAGATATTTCTTTGAGTATCGATGCTCAGAATTTTTTTTTTCAAACAGCATTTGCTATAAATCTCCAATTTGCTTTCAGATTGACATGTACATGTACATTAACAAATTATTGCTATATATTTCGCCATTTATACTCATTACTTTTATGAAGTATAAAAATTGCGAGTTTTTTTTCGGGAGGAGGGGGAGGGGGGTGTTGACGATGGGGGCGGCATTCGTCTCACATGTTGAAGAGGATTTAATGCGTCTCAGCCCTGCATTCGAAACATCTCTAGCGAGGCTCTAGAATTGAAAAAAAAAGAAGAAGAAATCGCCCAGTGTAAGACCAGAGCAGGACTTTTTTCTTCTAGAAATGCCTCTAGCCATTGATTTAAACGGTTTCATTTGTCAGTTTTACCATGCTAAGACGAGCCCGTGGGATTCACACGCAATAAATTAATGTAAGATCGATACCTATTGGCTGGCTACAGGATTGCTTAGGAATCTAAGCGTCCTACTCTCTGCCCATGCGCAGTTTCAATTTTTTTTTCTGCAAGTGGATAATACGAGGTGGATGTTCTCGGATTACCAGTAACATGACCAGCTTTACCACATTTTTAAGAGCATTTTTGAGCAACAAAAAACAACAAGAGCAAAAACCAAACAAACAAAAAAGACACATTATGGCGTCTGAGGCCTAAGAGAGACTGTTCCCAACATGATGATCTTAAGTTCAGGAAATAGTGGAGCAGTATAAGGAAATAATCAGTTCCACAAGTTTCATGGTTCAAGAGTGGAAGTGGCTTTTACTCGGTTACAGTGATTTTATCTGTAACAGAGACTTGAAAGATGGATGAGATTTCATGCAGCACGGCTTAAACTAATCTCTTTAGTTTTCTACATCTCTTGCTCCAGCAACATTTCCTATTATTCTCTTGAATTTCTTTTCGTTTCTTTTTTAAGGACTGCCTTTTTCCTTTTATTATTTTTTATGCTCTTTCTCTCTGTCCACTATTCTGTCCTTCTGTTAGGCTGATGTTCCCAGCTGATTTGCGATGACTGATTTATTCTTTTTTCTCTAACCCTCTCTTTTTTTCTGTCCGATGATTTTTCTTTGCGGTGTTATCATCCTATGCTTTTATTTCTTTCAGTTTCGACCTTTTTAGTACCAATGTTGCACTCATGAGTTAACTTTTACACTGTTGTCAGATCTGTTGACCCCATTTGATACATTTTCCTCTTACAAACCATTCTACACCTTATCGCAAGTCTCTCTATCAGATACATACACTTTCTTGACCGCTCTTCAACAATGCGAACCATGTGAATAAACCATAATGGTTTTTGTGGGAGATTTCCTTACCTATCGAGGGATCCCTGATGGCCTAAGAACCCAAGTTGTTCGTCATTGATTCAAGCAATGAGGTGCTACTTTGTTATCACCACTCACGGCTTCAAATGCTTTGTCGTCATGGCGCGTCTATGGTCTCCACAATACATTTAAGTATTTTCTTCTGTTATCCATCTCAACTTACAGCCAGCGATTATGCTAGTTGGACGCAAGTCAAAATTTCTTATTATATATACAAAGTCTCGTGACATGCCATCCCTAGAGCCTGCCGTTTGGTATTCAGTGTCAAGGTCAAGGACACTAATAACGATAAAGGCGGTGTATGTTATGAATATGCGGAGGCGGGTGCACACTGTTTGGCACTTATGTCGTAAAGTTTCTCACTAGACGTGTTTAGTTGCTGAGTCTTGATTTCCCAGAGGCTGCGGCTGCTGCGCACTGGACATGATGATGATGATGTAGGTATGTGGGAGTGGGTGTGAGTGGGTGGGTGCCGTGTATTCCCTAGTCATACATTTTCAAGACGTGCACCTACTTTTCTTATTAAGTATTGGTGAAATCTCATGGGAAATGTATAAGGGAAAGAAATGCAGCTCAACGACTGATGATGATGAATTTTAGGAAATGAAAATATTGAAATGGCAGAAATTTCATCTTATTGCATGATTTATACAATACGCTGAAGACGCCATTTCTTCGAAACTGTAATAGATGATAGTACGAACTAGTATTAAGATAAAATTAATTCAACTCTCATTGCAAAAGTAATTAATACGAGTTATCGAAATTTAGTCAAGAAATAAAAAGTTTAAAAAGAGATTCCTAAACAAGTGACTTGAAGTACTATTTTAAACGCAAGGCTTCTATATCGTAGTCATTTCAATTTAAAAAATACTCAGAAATTTTAATTGAATTGCTTGAGGAAACTTCTCACCAAGAGAGATGCTGTACCTTGAAACTAATTAAAAAGCCCATAACATAACTGTTACACCGCATTTGATTATGTTTTTATTTTGAAGCGAAACCTACCTCTGCCGTTGACATTGCTTCGTCATACTTCAATTTTATTTAGAGTTGCAAAAGAAGCTTAGGTGTTTTGCCTTTTTGTCCACTTTTTGAAATGTTCTTCGAGAAAAACCAAAAAGAGAGTCACAAAAGGTCGATACTTTCCACTTGATTGTCCTCTATTCTATTAGGTATGTGTTTGTCTGTGTGTTAAGCACTGAGCTGAGTATAGGATTGCGTGTTGTCACAGAGAACTAGCAGGAGAGCAACGTTGGGACTTGACGGTGTTGGTTCAAATTGAACATAATTCTTGCAAGGATTTTTATTGATGTCGGCCTTCGTCCAAGCAGGATGGCACTGTAAACAATGTTTCCAATTCTTTTTCCCACTTCACTCTTTAAACCCGGAAGGTATTTAACCGTCGAAAAAGCTCTGCCCCTCGAACAGAATAGAGACAATCAAGGGCGTTTCATTGCTAACCCCATTGAAAATTATTCCTTTCCTGTGTGTCAGTGTAAGAGTGTCCAAAGCTGAGGCAAGGTCGAGCTGAGGAAAGTATCTCATATTTAACCGAATATTTGAAACATATTTTAGGCCATTTCCGTCGAAGATATTCTCTTTTTATGATTTATATGTATCGCGATAAAAGAAACTGCAATTGTGTTCGAAAGAACTGAGCTCTAAAAATGTATGAAACCTGTAATTCAGTCATAGATTTCATTTCCTCTCTCCCCGTTTACAATGAATGTAGCGCGACAATATGAATATGTACATAATGCATATTATGTTCTATGATTTATATTATTGAGGTATTCTCCCCATCACCGAGTTAAATTATACACAGCAATATAATGCTAATATCAAGTTACAATATAGAGTACCATTAAAGTACGCCGTTTTATCGAGTTAATTTGCACAGGGAAACATCGCTATGTTATGTTACTGCATGATAGCTATTTGTTAGGCGATTTTAAAGATTGCGGATCTTTCATCACTTTGATATATTTTTCATCTTTGAAGGAAATCTTCTATATTTAATGGAGCTAGGCGAAGAATGAGGACCATCTAACCGAGCATTTCTAGACCACCTAGGAACGTCAAATTTGGCATAAAGCTGTTCATTGCCCTAAAGATTGGAGTGGTGATATTATTTTTCACCAAAATAGAATTTTTTTTTAATTAAAGGCAAAAAATGTGATTATTGTTTTCTTAAAAGAAAAAGACGAATGTTCGAACTATTTCCTGTAAGCACAGCTGGGCAGAGATGGCAGGAATGAAACTGAAAGTACGCACATAATGTAGGCGGCGGCAGATCTAAAACCGTCTGGAATAGATCTGGATATAGATTATATAATATAAGATCTAAGTAAAGAATCTGAAAAGATTACTTCGACATAGTTCTAGGTCTAGGCCCTAGATATTTACAGCTGCTAGACTCAAATCAAAAGGTGCAGATCTAAAACTAGAGAAATCTAGATTTTACTTTTTGGCTTACCTTTGTTTTAAACTTTCATTATAATGTAGTTTTAAATATCTGCCCTGTTAAGAATTCCCGCAAGGGCAGTGCATTTTTTATGCACTAAACTTAATGCGAAAATTCAAAGCTTTCTAATAAGCGGTTAAAACGAACTAAAAACAGAATTATTGGGCAAGCATAGAATTAGTCGATTTCCTTTATCCAAAAGTGTCCTTTATCCAAATTTTGTGTTTAGAATAAGAATTATCGAGATATCTAGGTTCTGGGTAAATATGGGTAGGTGGAGGCATATATCTGCATAATTTAAGTAAGAGGAGAGATATCAAGACCATTTATAAGCCTATTTAATACACACACGCACCCCAGCTCCAGAAAATTGACACCATGGTCCTGTTCGTAGAACGGGGTTTACAGCTTGTATCGTTAAAACCTGGATATGGATTTTTTACATGAAAATCCAAGAAACCTAAGGTCTATGTTAAAATCTAGACGTAGGCTCACAAAGAACCGATAATTTTTTTTTAGACCTAATCACTGCCCAGACTTCAGTTTTGACTCCGATATGTAAAAAATTATACTGAATGCTCATGGTTAAAACAAATTAGATTGGTGATTGGATATTGTCACTAGGCTGTAGCATTGCTAGCTGCAAGGGTGGGTGCCATGTGCATGTGACGTGGATTGACCTCTCGCTACGATCATGCCAAAAGTGCTACGATGATGTGGAATTTAGATGGGTTTTAGCAAAGATTTGAAAAGGGTACTGTTTTCTCATTAACCCGTTATAAAGGAAATGAAAAAACCGATCCCGAATTGCAGGAATATATACAAATGCAAGGCGTGCCTAGAGGTTTCACAGACACACTCACACATATATATCTGAAAACCATATATATATATATATATATATATATATATATATATATGTGTGTGTGTGTGTGTGTGTGTGTGATTCTCAGACGTATTAACCGTTAAAAACTTCTATTGTCTTATTATCACATATCTTTATAGGGGACTCGGATTAATCAATAGTAAAGTCAGTCAGTGCTGGCGGGTTGAGCGATGCACCTTGTGACAAAGTGGTGTAACTCGGTTATGTAAGCTATGACTACCCTCAACACCACGTTCTCTCGATGCACACATTGCAAGAGGACTAAGCATTCATCACCAACCGACAGAAAATCAATACTTGTGAAGATGAGGCAATGCTTCTTAAATCGGTGGGTGTAGGTAGTACCACAAAAGTTCTTGTGTTTCGTCTGAATCTTAACTAATCTCAAATCTACAAATTATTACCACAATTGTCCTGTCCACAAATTCTATGCTGTGAACTGACTTGAGTTTGGATATTTTGTGTGTTTATTGAACATCAAAGTTCTGCTTCTTCTTAGAAACTTGATAGTTGATCAATCTATTATCGCCATGTCATTCAAGAAAGAAAAATAACAGATAGGAAGAGAGAAAAGGAGATAGGAAAGTGAGTGAGTGAGAGAGAGACAGAGAGAGAGATAGATAGATAGATAGATAGAGAAAGAAAGAAAGAGGTAGAAAGGGAGAGAGAGAAGAGAAGAGAAGAGAGACAAAGACAGAGAGAGAGAGAAAGAGAGTAAATACTGTTGAGTTCCACTCTTAGTTATTACCCAATTGTGGCGCTCATTTCAGCAAAGATAACACACACAGTTTTTTAAGGTCATGTATCTGCCAACTTCCGTTTTTCTTAACAAAATTCTTATCTTTTATAATAAATTGCCATAATGTATACGATCAGACATAAACATAAGTGTGCCAGGCATAGTTCACACCCGCATCTTGCGACCAGCTTTATCCACATGGCTTGCTTTAATCAGAAACCAGAAACACACATTTATCTAGGCATCCACATCGTTCTGAAGGTCTGAAGGGAGCGAGCGGGTCGACCTCTCACCACTCTCTTGTCTCGTCGTAAGATTCCACATGAGAGCACTTTTTGGTTTAATCTTGAAGGAAAAACACTTGAAAATAGCTGATTAGTGTAGAAAAGAAAAGTATAAAAGAATCTGATTAAAAAAAAATAGACATGGATTCTTAGATTTTAGTATCATACAACAGTGCTTGTTCGAAGAAATCTGAGAAGAAATAGGCCTTAACCGTTAACACCTTAAGGTCATGCTTGTAACTGTAAATCCTTTAAGAATAATTCAGAAATGTCTTGACACGAGCAGATATGGGACCATACAACTTTGCATCAAGTAACTGTAATTGTAAAGTGTCTGGAGGTGAGTAATAATGTTGACAAATAATTAAGTATGTTAAATGAAGGCTTGTAAAATGCCTGGGCAAATAAAGGTATGACTTCATACAGCTTAGCATCAATTATACTTTCCACTCACTTTTTCTTAGAAAACCGAATTCGTAAAATTTATTTCAAATGGTCTTTTTCTCTCTTCTTTTTTGTAACTTTGAATATATAATTCACTAATACGATCTGGTTTCTTAAACTAGACTAAATTCTAAGTTTAATAATTTACGAAGATTAGTGAATTATATGTTCAAAGGTACAAAAAAAAGAGAGAAAAAGACCATTTGAAATAAATTTTACGAGTTCGGTTTTCTAAGAAAAAGTGAGTGGAAAGTATAATTGATGCTAAGCTGTATCTTCGGCGAGTTAAAAGTGATTGTTAGGCGCTTTGAAACCTTATCAACCTTTAGTTGGAATACCAGTCAACCGCATCAGTTCAAGCCTTTTCCTTAATGTCGTACCTGATTGAAGTGACATCATAATGCCTCATTCCATGGACAATATAAATGTTATCGCACTAGTTATCAAAACACTAAAGATTATTTTTTTTACGCTTTTTGAAAAAATGATGGACGCTAAATAGATAGATATTTAATCATTGATTTTTCTTTTTGTGCCGTGAAGTGTGTATGTTTGTTATAGGAATTTTTCTTTTATAATATTCATTCCAATAACAATGTTTGCTAACTGTAGAAAACAATATCGCAACGTTACCATCCGAGTTGTGATGGTCAGAATTTGTTGATTTCGGCAGTTCTATGAATATGAAGAAAATAAACTTCTCTGAAAGTTGAGGCAAGTGCTGCTGCTTTTATTAGGAGCTATTTTGATAATTATGTGGAGTTAATGTTTCGTTAAATGTTACTCGTTTTTGGGGCAAAACTGTGTCTGGGCAAAACAATCTTTTAAAAACGGATGGCACAATATGGCTATTATACAAGTTTTTAAACAAAGCATTATTTCATCGTGTCGCATCATATTTTTGTCTCATCACTTAAGTCGGGTTTTTGTTTGATAATCACCGCCCCAACCCCACCTACTCCCCCCCCCCACACACACACCCACATACTCCTAATCCCTCCAAACCAGACTGAAAGCCAAGCGGGTGAGAAATCAGACCCGAGTCAGGAGTGAGTGTCACCCAGCTGATTGCCAATCAGAAGTGGGGATAAGTTTTCTGACTAAGACCTGAAAAAATGAATAGAAAAAAATTGGTTCCTTTGAGCCGAGTTGTCTACCAATCTTTGGGGTTTTTTTATGTATGGCTTTCAAATCGAGAGAGAGAGAGAGAGAGAGAGAGAGAGAGAGAGAGAGAGAGAGAGAGAGAGAGAGAGAGAGACAGAGACAGAGACAGAGACAGAGACAGAGACAGAGACAGACAGACAGACAGACAGACAGACAGACAGACAGAGACAGAAAGAGGAAGGAGAGAGAGAAAGATAGAAGAGAAAGGAGAGAGAGAGAGAGAGAGAGAGAGAGTGAGCGTTTGTTATTATGTAGAGAAAACAATGATTCACTCCATGTTTTTCGTTTTATCATATCGTAATATGACTTTAATAAACCGGTCCTAAACATAAACAAAAAGGAAACTTTGAACTACCAAATTGACGCTATGTGGGACTATCTAACACTGGTTCTCAGTATCCTCGTTAAAGATTAACGTACTTTTAACTTATCTTACCTTTATATCACTTAAATTCAATATACGATCTTAACAGGTATTCAAGGAAGCTGCCTTTTTTCCACGGATTCTACGCTTCTCAACATTTTTACCGCTACCAAGAGATAAACAGTAGCCACTGGTGATATCCAGATTAACAACAAACTCGCACCTCATTTTTGCTCTGCTTCATGCTGTAAGCACTGGGAAAGGCCATGCGCATTTGCTCGACTTTCTTCCTTGTTGCCACCTGAAAACTTATTCGACGAATGATCTTCCCTAGATACCATGACAAACTCTCCCAAATGGTGAGGCCTGTTTTGTCCTGGAACCCCTCGCCTCCTCGTGTGCGCGCCCACCTAGAACCGCGCGTACCAGGACTCGAGTAGACATTACTTTCATTAGGCCGGATTAAGAGTGAGTTTTTCAACCTCAGTCTGTCTTTCTACTTCGCGGAAACTTCTAAAGAATGTGATAATGCGACAAAATCCCAGGCTCAAGCATAAAGACTGCATTGATCAATGCTCTGGTCGCGCTCAACTTCCCAGATTTGTGGAGCTCACATCTCTGACGACTTGACCTGCTAAGGAAAAAAACACTGGACTTTACGCTTGCTCGCATCCAAAGAAGATACAGCTTAAGTTTTGATAAAGTCAAATTACAACTTCTCCAGAGAAAAAAACCACAACTGTCTGGATAATCCTGGGTGATCCGATATCGACTCAAAGTTTTAAACTCTCAAACCTCGAACCAGATCTAATTCGGATTATCTCTAGGTGTATCGAAGAAGGGTTACTATTTAAAACTTAGCGTGAAAATACCTCGGCAGTTTAAAGGAATAAAGCGGTGGCTGATTTTCTAATCCAGTAGAGGACTTCATTTTCGTCGCTGTTTACAATCAATATGTTGCGATGAAATCAAGCCGAGGTGGATTACAAACCTATTAACCTATAAACATTAAAAGGACCCTGGAATTTTTCTGACTAAAAGCAGAGAATAAAAGGAATCGGAGACGACTTCCTGCCACAAACTAATAATCGAGATTTATATTCAATCCTCGAGTAAGGTGAGTATGGTTTCTTACATTTCCTGTTACAAAAATAATAATAATCATTATTAACTAAGTGGGAAAAAGATTTCGTTTCGGCTGTAACTTATGATTTTATACCACTATATTAGGTTGCTAATTTACTTGTCCATCTAATTTTTAATCTGTCTCTCTGTCTATCTATCTGTCCATCTAATTTTCTATCTACCTATCTGTCTGCCTGTCTGTCTGTTAAATCTACTTACTTTTCAAACATATATATATATATATATATATATATATATATATAAACTATCTAATTATTTTGACATTTTTACTTAAATCTATATACCCATTATCCATTCATTTATCTTCCAGTTAGCTACGTATCCATAAATCTCCCTGTTACCTATCCGTCTACCTGTTGATCCATATATCCACTTATCTATTTATTTATATATCTGTCTATCTACTTGCCTTTTTTTTACCTATTTATCTATCTATCTATCTATCTATTTATCTTTCGTAGTGTGCAGACTTTAAAGTAATGACATTGTGGAAAAAAACAAGAAGAAAATTAACCCGGCAAAAGTAAATTGGATATTTAAAAGAGATCTTCGCTTCCTTCAGACGTCTTTCATTGTCGAACTGACCATAAGGATCTTTCTGCGACCAGAGAAACGTAGCCAAAGTATAGCAGTTAATTCTTTACCATTGTCGCGGCAGGATCGCCCTCCACCCCTACCGGAGAATGGGCTTTGAAGAGTTATGCTAAACAGGACAATAAAAAGAATCAAAAGGGCTTTTTATGATAATGGTCTTCTGATTTATTGTTTTGATACAGTCCAAGAGGTGTTCAAATCTTCTCATATATCGTTAACGAGTAGAAGCTTTCAGTAAAGTTCAGCCTCAGTCTGGCAGCTCAAGATTTTATATTTTCTCAGTTGCTTTATAAAGTTAATTATAGTAGATCTGGCTTAATTAAACTATTTTGCTATACTCGCTATTGGGTGGCTTAACTCTATTTTATATCAGAGGAAGGAAAAAGCACGTGGTGAGTGAAAAATGTCACATAATGAAAGACTAACTGGTTTAAATCCAGAACAATTTAACAGAAGTAATACAAATAATTATAAAAGATGAAAAAGATGAAGATGATTACGAGGATGAAGAGAGTGATAATAGTGATGTTGATGACGATGTAGATGAGTAGAAGGGACGTGAGGAAAGGGAGGTGGAGAGGATCAGGGCGAGAAAAAGGATGAGAGGAACATTGGGTGGAAGCACACACAGACCAAGTACTCGAATTTTGTTTCCTAATACTGAGCAGAGAGTTAGGTATCTACACACTCTCCTCAACGCGATGCTATATTCTTGGCTTGATATTACGTCGCTTTAAATGTTAATAAACAAGTAATAAACAAACCCCTAACAAACTTTATCTTCTTAGCTCGAATGTGTACATCCGCAGGTAAACTTTGAAATTGCAACTGCGCAACTGTTGCCACTCAGTATGAAGAGAAAGAAAATTAACATTAAAATCAGATTGTGGTGAAATCAATGAGCTTCGACTGTTTAGAATGTTTACACAGTTAACCAAGAAGCTGCTGCGTTGATTGATTATCCAAGGCATATAGCCTTTTACTCTCTATAACGTTTATTTCAATGGTCCTAATCTTTACCGATTTTCCAATCTATTGATTGCACGTTTCTCACTATAAAGCTATGTGACCCTCATGCCGTGTCTGGATTAAGTCACTGCTTTGTGACTATGTAATAAACTGTGTCGATTGAATTTTACCCCAGCCGAAATGGGCATCAATCCAGAAATTTTAGTGATTGGATTAGAGATTCACCTTTCACAAAAACTAAACAAGCATAAGGTTTCTTTATCTAATGTCATTACCTGCGTTTTTTTTAAGGTAGAAGAAAAAATTCACCTTTGTGCAGATCGACCGAATTATTGTGTAGTTCCATGATCCTAGAGTTCAAAATTCGAATGAAGCCATTTTATAGGGAATTGAGTTTCGCCACGGTTCAACTCTGATAAAGAATAATTCTGTCCGGCTGTCAGCTGTAACTAGCCAATCTCACTGAGTGGCTCTGGGGATAACAACAAACTTGTTTCGCCTTCAGTTTCAAGCATCTGAGAGAGAAAAAATGTATCGCAATAGCTGAAGCTTTACAAGATGTAAGTCAATGTACCAAGTAAACTCCATACTGTACCTTGAGATGTTTCACATCAACCACTTTTAACAGAGACTGCAATAGGGTTAACTTTATTAAAAATTCTTATTTATTAGCGGTTTGGGGTTTGAGCTGAGGCAGGTGGAAAAGAGCGATAACTTTTTTTGTATTTGTTGTTTTACGATGAAAAAAAAATACAAGTTTGTTTTTTTTAGCGGTCCAGGCTTAGTTTAGCCACATAAGAAATATTGAATTTAATGGCGTGTGCATAATATTGGCATCGCTCGATAGTTGGAAGGCTACTTTCTCCACATCGTATCACCACTTTACCCTCGACGTTTCTATCAGCGGGTTTCAGTCTATTCTCTATCTTTATGTGTTGTGGCGTATTTCGCGGTCCTGTCGAAAAGTTATTTGAGAATATTTGGAAATACTGACAAATTTAAAAGCTCCCACCTTTATCGAATTTAAAAAAAAAAAATAGTTTTGTTTCAAAACTCTTACTTTTGTAATTAACTAAATTATGCCCCCTTATTCAAAGGATATTGGTTTCTCCCACACTTTCCTTAGATCTCTGGCTCCGTAGTTCAGGTAAGTTTTTTCGATAGCCTTTTGAAGCAAATTCTCGTACAGCCTAGTTAAGCAATTCTATAATCTACTATACAATCTTTGTCGGATATGATTATTTCAACAATCATCTACATCTTTTTTTTTTCTAAAATTTTCTCGCTCCAAAAACACTATGAATTTCTTTAAAGAGTTCGCACGTTTATGCCCCTAATTATTTTTATTACCATATCTATTAACTGAATATTTTTGACGAACTGATTTAGGGCTGCTGGAGAAAACCAAATTGCTAGTAGATTTCTTCAAATTCATGAACAGACCTCGTAGAGGACGTGGGTAAAGTAATAATAACAAAAACAAAAATAGAATCTAACATAGTCTCTTCACGACAGGAAGCAGTGGTAATACTGGTTAGTATTTAGAAGGTGCGCATTCATTTAACTCTGTACTTCTTGTAATTATTCTCCAATTTGCCCTGCATGAGTCAGATCACGTACAGCTTTGTGTAGAAGTCTTTCTTCAAAGATTTCGACTACCTGTACAACATTGCTTTAAAACTGTGAAGCAAAGCTTTTTGAAGGGTACGAAATCCAATGTCAATAATTTCAATATTCTTAACGTAAACAGATGTGAAGATAAGAGAAATGTTAACATCAGTTTTCATCAAAACATAACACAAAGTGTCTATCACGGTTACGACATAAACATAATCTCACTTTAAGAGTAGATTATTAGGTGTCATCATCTGTTCTCAAGAACCATAACTCGCCCCCGGAAGCAAGCGCGGCAAAAACCACCATTAATTCTTTTGTCAGATCCCAATTTGTATTTTTAACCGATGTAAAATCTCTAGAAGCAGTCGACGCCCGTGACTTCTGGGGCTAAATTAGGTTCCATTCAGTGAAGTGTTGAGGACGAGCCGACACACGATACGAAGATGAGAGCTAGGTTTCGTCACTGCAACCTGTGACTAAAGGCTCTATCTCACGCACACTCTAATCCAATGTACTGATAGCCCACCTAGTCACTAGCAGGCACACAACCTTAACTTGGCTTTGCGCATGCTCCAGTAGTTTGAATGCTTAGTCTAAAAACTTAATGATCCGACTGCAGGAAAACCTTTCAACTCAAATTGTGCAACTAGGCTTATCTTAATAAA